>JANPWX010000150.1:707050-737250 GCA_024734555.1 Trochalopteron elliotii | reverse complement strand
CCAAGAACTACTGCTGGCTGGTTAGCAGCTCAGAAACCAGCACACCCTCCCAGCTGGGCCCTAACCCCAGCAGCAGCATGGTCTGCACTCAGCCTGCAGCAGTGCATGCTGCATGTTCATAGGGACAACCGGGTGCTCTGCTCCACTGTCCCCAAATTCACTCAGCAAGGAGAGAAAATAGGCAGAGGCCACCTCCTGCAGGAGGGCTGTCCTGAAACATGGCTCCACATCCATGCCACTGGCCATGCTTGGTGGCACAGGGAGCAGGAATCACAGAATTACAGAATGGGTCAGGTTCAAAGTGACTGACCATGGGGTCACCTGGTTCCATCTCCCTGTTCGAGCAGGATCTTCCAGAGCTGGAGCTGTGAGTGTACAGAGGGGCTGGTGGCTAGGTCCCAAATGCAGACCCCTCCTGCTCCCACCCTGCTGCACCCAAGTGCAGGATTTGCCACCATCCTGCTGCCAGCACAGGAGCTGCCAATTGACAACTCTGCTGTGGGGTGGCTGTGCCCTGGGATTTCTGCACCATGGTGGGACAAGTGCATGAGGACTCACTTGGGATTCTCCCCTCAGGCATTTGCAGACTGACCCCGAGGACAGGCACAGAGAGGGCTCAGGTGAGGTGCAGGCTCTTACCTGCAGTGCACCACGATGGGCCCTGGGCTGGCTGCAGTCTGCAGAGCCTCCTCCACCTTGGACACCAGGTGCAGCAGGGGTTTGGCTGACTCAGGTGTTTGCTGGTCTGGCCAGGAAGGGAAGAGGATGTGTCTGACCTTGCGGCGTTCCTTCCCAAGCTTTTCCAGCACAGAACAAAGAGAAATGGGGATGTGAGAGCACAGGACAAATGAAATGGGGAGTTCAGCTCAAGCAGAGGCCATGCAGTCCATACCCATCTCAGCCACTCTGCTCCTGAATCCTTCTTTGAGCCTCTGCCAGACATGAGGGAGAGACCCCTGAGCCAGAGACAATGGATGTGTCCCATCCCACAAGATGAGAACAGATGCAGAGTGTTCTAATACTGTCACCAGAGTCCAGGCAAACAAGTAAAGATCCTTTAGGCTGCTGTCAGCCCAGGGTGACTACAGGGAGTCACCTGTAGTGACTCAGTGCAAAAACACTGGCCTGGTGGTGCTGTTCTGCCAGCTGACCCCTTCCCCTCTGTACCCCAGGGCTGGGTCCTGCTCCCTCCCAGCCTCTCCAGGCACGAGGGGCTCTGCAGACCCCTCCTCTGGAAGGGGGCTCCTGACAATCATGAACCCTCCTCTTTCCTGTCACACACCACTGCCATCTCACTAGAGACCCCAGGGCTGTCAGGGGCACTGCTGGGCCCCAAGGTGCTCCTCTCTGACCCCAGGAAGAGGCTCAGACCCACCTGGATGGAGAGATCCCGGACCACGCACTCCACAGACTCGCTCACCCCCTGCACGTGGATGGTGAAGGGGCCATAGGTACCCTCCTTCTCAGGCCAGTAGTGGACACATTTCTGCAGAACAAGGCAGGTTTGTGGCTATGGAGATGCTCAAGGTACCCTCTGGACATTTGAACTGTGCTTGAGTCAGTGCTCTTGGGAGGAGGCATCACCTTGGGGGCAGCAGGGGAGCAGGGAAGGTGGATGTAGAGTGATACAGAGGGAAAACAAAGAAGGGATAGATCCCTGCCCCTGCATCTGCTGCCCTGCACCCTCTCCCATGCCCTGTCCTGGCCTTCAGGCTCCAGGGATGCATATCCCTGCTCAGCCCAGGAAGCTTCCAAATGCAGCAGGACCCAGGGCACAGAGAGGCTGGCAGCTGGGAGAGAAGGGAGCAAGGACATGACCAGGAAAGAATTTCCAATTGTCAGTTTGCCCAGGCAGGTGCTGTTGGCTCCCATCCCAGAAGCAGAAAGCAGTGGGCAGCAGTGCCCCTCTGGCCCCCCAGAGCTCTCCCCTGGGCTGGGAGCTCCCAGCACTGCTGCCCACTGCTTCTGCCCCATCCCTGGGGGTTGCTCTAAATGCTTTATCCTATTACCCAGCTGGTAAAGTGTGCCCAGAGCACACAGCCATGTGAGGAGGAAAACCTTTGCAGGTTTTATGTATATAATTACAGTCTTTTGATCAATATTTGGGTGAATCTCAAAATGGCAAAGACTTTGCTCAGTGTGAGACATATATATCTTGAGCATCAATTGTGTTGCTCTCACATATCGGTTGACTGCATCCACAATTGTGCTTGCATACAACTGAGAGCCAGAGATACACTGTCATGAGCTACATTAAGTGCTTCTATTATTAGTAATATTTTTGAAATCTGCCATTAATTAGTTCCTAATGCCAACAGAGATGATTGCAGGAGCTGTTTTAGTTTTCCTTCTATGTCCAGCTCTCTGAGTTGTCTGGTTCAGCATCTGACGTAGTTTCTCTAAACAATAAGGCCCACCAAATTAATTACTCGGAATTGTGGGGCCAAGGCTGCAGCCCTGGGGATCTCCTCCTCCACTTGTGATTCATCAGGGAATCCTCTGAGACAAAAGCACAGTAAGTGGGAGCACAGACCCCACATCTGGCCTCGCCCAACCCTCCACTGCCATCAGTACTCCACTCCCCCTGTGCCCCCGGGTCCGTGGTACCTCCTTGCGCTCCTGCAGCTCGGTGATCATGACGATGAGAGGAGCCTCCTCCTGCCACACCATCTCCCAGAAGTCGGTGACAGTGTTCAGCATGGGGCCCTGTGTGGCAATGTACTCCCGGGGCTGCCCTGCATAGCCCTGCAGAGCACACGGCCTGTCAGGGCACCTGGGGGGACCTTGGGGACAGTGGGGGCTGTCCCCAGGTCAGCACAGCCCTCACCATGCTTTTCTCCTCTGTGCTTTATAGGCTGAGCCACACGTGCTGTTTCCTATTAAACCTGTCCTGAAAATGCTTTTATAGATCTGCTGAGGAACCACCAGGCATCCTCCCCCTCCTGCTGGTTCCATCATCCAGGAGCAAGTCCTTGCAGCTGCCCTTGTACACCCAATTCCTGCAAGCATCCCCAGGCTATCAGTGTGACAAGAGCCAGAGTGATGGGTGCCTTGGCAAGGCAAAGCTCACATAAGGAGCTGCACTCCTCACTGTGGGCATTTCCACAAGGACAAGCAGGAATCTCTGTTTCTCAGCTCCAAGCATTCTCTGTCCCCAGACACTTCTAGTATAAAATTGCCAAAGGTATCAAAAATCCAGGCCTTCCCAGCAATCTGTTAATGGTTTGGTCTCACAAGAAAGAAATTGCACTGTTCCAACTAATGGACAGGAATGTTTTCAGGAACATTTTGCATAACCCTATATTCATGCCTTGAGGTTATTTATTTTTCCTAAGGAAAAAAGATTTTCCATTCAGGAGACCTGGAGGTGTCAGCCCTGGGAATTCCACCTTTCCCCCACACCCATGCTCAAAAACGTTTCATGGAACACCATCAGCAGGAAGAGCATCGGTCCCAGGTGGAGTTGATGTGATCCAACACCTCCAGGGCCCTCCCAGATTCCTGTGCCTCCCAGGCATGCCCAGGCAGGCTGGGTTGCCAATTTTCTGATGTGCCCACAAATTCCTGCACTGCTACACCTTTGGAGAGGTGAGGGGAAGGAAGGGGTCAGGAAACACCAGCTGCACACAGGGGTGTGTGGGCACAGGTGTGCTCAGTGTGCACACCTGTGTGCAGGTGTGTGTGCCACAGGGATGGGCAGTGGTTGTGCATGGTCAGCAGTCAGGTAAGACAGAGGGGATACCACCACACCCCAGGGTGTAGGGACAGTGCCAGTGTCACCTGATGTTGCAGCTGCACACTGCCAGGCTGTCAGGAAGACAAAATTCCTCTGCTGCCCATGGTCAAACTGCCCTTGCACCTCCCAGCAGCTCTGGGCACAGAGCTCCTATCTCAAAGGAGCTCTGACCCTCCCTGCCAGGTGCTGGCTGCTGCTCTCTCAGTGGATCTCAGCCACAAGCACCATTTCTTCAGAAAAGAAATGCTGCTAACTGCTCCACCCCACATCCTCTGAGCACCTCCCAGGGGTTTGTCTGTCACCCCAGACAGCACTTTTTATGGGCTACTTTTCTAAGTCCTGCTTTCCCTCACTGCCAAGCACTCACAGCATCCATGGCCCCACCTCTGCTTCCCAGTGCCCTGGCCAGTCCCAAGGGAAGGGTGCTGCAGTGGGATGAATTGCTCAGCAAGAAGCCTGCCCACCAGGAAAAGCTGGCACCTGGCTCACACCAGATCCCATCCTGGGAGAGACTGCAGCCTGGAAGGGTTTGCACAGGGGTGGATATCAAATCCAAGTTGTCTAAGTAACAACCTAAGGTCTGGGGGTTTCTCAGTCTCTGGAAAGGAACACCACTGGCTGCCAAAAATAAGCCACACCCCACCTTCATTAGCTCTCTTCCTGGGAAATTGCAATGAGCTCCCTGAGCAGAGAGGAAATCCCAGGACGTGTGAGGTTTGAGGATCTCTGAGCTGCCATAATCTGCTGACACAGCTTCCCTCCCATGGCCTTGCCAGACAATGGGCCAGTGTGTGAAGAGGAGATGGAGAAACCAGTGCAAGGGAACATTTTGGGGTGCTCAATCTGCCCAGGAGCTGAGAGCAGCTCCTTCATGAGACTCTCTCACCAACAGGAGCAGTGTCTCTGCCCTGTACAGATGGAGCCACATCTCTCCAGCTCCAGAAGGGGTGGCAAGTTAAGTCTGCTGGCCCAGGGCAGGCACAGGAGAGCAGGTGACAGTGCCCCAGCATGTGTGACCAGTGTGGCATCTGCAGCTGATGCCTTGTGAGCCCTGGGAGGACACTCACTGTGATGTAGTTGGCATTTATGTAGCTGTCTTCCTCCTGGCTCCCAGCCCTCCTGAGGCAGACACGGCTCTCAGGATCTGAAAGATGTCACAGGTGTTACCCAAGGGACTGATCCTGCCCATCCATCCTCCCTGCCTCAACCCCAGGGGCTGGAGGCTGAGTCCTCCTGCTCCATGCCATGCTCAGAGCTGCCTGCACCCTCCCTCAGGCCTGTTCTTGTCCCACTTCAGCCTCACTCGCCTGGCAGGGCACAGCCCAAACCTGCAGGTACCATAGTGAGCAGTGGGGTAACTCACCTGCAGTGATCCCCCAGGACATGCCCACAGACCCTGACTGGAGCCCAGCTGAGTCCTTCCAGAACATCCTCAGCCTTTACACTCTTAGGGCCACACCACTGGGACATGTAAGGCCCCAGAAGTGCTGCACACCTGAGTAGGACACCCCAGGGAGCAGCTCCCCATGTACCCCCCAGCACTGTGTACACCCCCTGGAACACAGCACCCAGCTCCTGCAACATGGGCAGGAGGAGCAGGCATGACAGGAACAGCAACAGCACCCAGGGGTGCCCACCCCAGTGCCAAGGCTGCTCTGAGGCATCCCTCACCCACAGGCAAACACAGGCAGATGGGAGGCAAAGGGACACAGTGGTACCTACTGGGGAGAATGGTTTTGTATCTGTCCTTGAGAGCATGTCCAGGGATTTCCAGCTCCTCTGGACTCACGAAGTTGGGTGGGATTTTCTGCAGGGGGAGAAAACAGCCATCAGGGAAAGCCCATCACTGCCACTTGTGTCCCCTGGTGGTGGCAGACCTGGTTGCCCAGCAGGGCAGAGCTGACCCAGGGGCATCATCAGAGGTGCCACTTCCTGGGATGAGTCCTGCCTTTACTCCAGTTGTGGTGGGACTCCCTCCAGAGAGGCAACCCCGGGAGAAGAGCACAGCATGGGAGGGCAGGACAGGGTTTTTGAGGGACTCCAATAGGACATATGTGCACCAAGGAGCAGCTGGCACCCGGGCACCCCTCTGCTGTTTGCCCACACCACCTGCCCTCCCACTGGGGCACAGCTGGGCTCAGAGCCTGATGTTCACCCCTGTCAGTCCCATCACTGCCAGCCCCTGCCACCCCTCCTGTGAGGAGGGAGAGGGACTCATCGAACCGAAAACTCCTCCTGGAGCTGTGCCAGGCTCTGGGCGTGCTGCTGGAGCTCCTGTTTCCTCAGCATGTGGCTGGATGTCCTCAGAAACTTCAGCGTGATGTCCCGTGGCGTGCAGACAGGCTGGATGGGCTCCACGTTCCCTAGAGAGCTCATGTCCAGCACTAGTGATACATTGGAGCCCCTCCTGAAAGGCAAAGGGGTCCCTGGCTGACCTGCTGCCACCCTGGGACAGAAGGACAGCCCATCCCACCGTATCATCAGTTAAAACCACCCCACCCTGAGCAAAAGCCAGATGGAGACCCCAGTAGATGGGGAGATTGAGGAACAAGGAACTAGCTGATCATTTTGCCTTTTTGCTGGGAAGCCCCTGAAGGACAGTATTGAGATTTGTCCTGGGCTGGGTGGGGGCCAGGGCTGCCTCCACACTCAGACCTGGCACCTGCACAGGCTGGCAGGCAGAGGGCTGGCAGGAAGGAGTGTCAGGGGAGCCCTGGGGATGAGCAGGGCCACGGGCAGCCTGGCCAGGGCTGAGGCACACTCACCTCTCCTGGAGACGCACGTGCTTCTTGGCAGAGGGGCTGGGCTTGTCTGGTTTGTCCATGTCCACTGCAGCTGCCCAGGCTGCCAGGCTGCCCCTATGAACTCTGGAGCACACCAAGCAGGCTTGGACCATGCTGCAGCAACCACGGAGCCCTCGTCCTGAAGCACAGCAGGGGCACACGGGGGACCCTCAGCTCCTGGGAAATCATGGAGCCATCAGAGGAAAAGCAGCTGGAAAAGAAAAGTCAGGTCTGAGAGATGCCACAAGGCTGGGTGGAGCCCCCGACAGATGGTCTGCAAGCAAGGGATGGGTTTTAAGTCCTCAGTTGTCCTGGAACCAGGACCCCCTGTATCCAGGCAGATAGAGAGCTCCCAGCACATTCACCCTCAGGGATGCCTGCAGCACTGCAGCCCACACAGGCACCACTGGTGACCTTGGGCATGGCACCAAGGGCCACCTGCTTCCCCTTAGAGGTGGTCACCCACTCTGTGGTGGCAGGGCATGGTTTGGGGACCCCCAGATGCACTCCACCTCCATGGAAGCACATGCCCTGTGTTTCCAGCCCTTCCCCATCACGTCCTGGGGACACAGTGGGGCAAAGTAGGTGCTGGAGTGCCTGAGCACAGCAGCGTTCAGCAGGTGACATGAGGTGGCTGTAGCCACTGCACAGAGTCTGGCCATCTCCTGCTGCAGAGAGAAACAGACCAGGCACCCTCAACAGCCTCATGGCTCTGGCAAGAGAGGGATGGCCCTGGGACACCCTCCTCCATCCTGCTGGTCACAGCAACTGTCAAGAGGAAACAGCTTTATCTGCGTGGCTGAGCAACAGGCAGTGGGGCAGCCCAGCTGGGGAAGGTGCCAGACATCCTCCATCACCAGCAATGGGTCAGCCCCTGGCAGGGCTGGGGAGATGTAGGTGATGCTGATTCACCTCTGGGCACAGCTCCTCATGGTGCAGGCAGCACCCTGGCATCCTGAGCTCCCTTCTCATCCTCAGCTTTCTCCATGAGGACGAGACAGACCCACAGAGACAGGGAATGATGCAGAGTCAGAGCTCTTGTTGGGCAAACAGTGGGATCCCAGGCAGCCCATCTGCTCAGGGAGGTCTTGAGGAGAGCCGGGGTCCACATGATGGTTGTGAACCAGGGCAGGAGCTGCTCCCCACGATTCCCAGCTGCCCAGTGGCATTTCTGGGAGTGGCAATGCCACCACCACCACTCACACCATCCCCATGCCCCAGTCAGGGTGTCCTGGTGTTCTCCATCCAGGCAGGACAAGAGCAGCTGCTCAGCAGGAGCAGCACCATGAGAGATCCTGAGCAGAGGATCCCCAGCTCCCATCCCAGCCAGGAAACACCTGGGAGATGCCCTGGCTAGCAGAGGGGCCCAGGGAAGTGCCTCAGCTGCCAGCACCTGCAGGGACAGTGCTGACATCATCTGCCCAGCATCCCAGCCCTGCCTGGGGCTGCCCATCCACACTCACATGCCCACTGCCCCCGGGGCCAGGCCCGGCGCTGCCCGGCGGGCTCTGCTGTGCAGGGGCAGCGTGGCTGGGCCGGGGGCTGCCTACCTGCTGCCCTGGGGGCTGTCGGTCCCGGCTCAGGCCCCCCGCGCGTGTCCGTCTGACACCACGGTTTGAAAGTGTTCAGGAAGCCGCTTATCAAAGGAGCTGCTGCCTCTGCTGCTTCCTCTCCCTCCTTCTCCCCCACCCCGAGTGCCGCCCACGCACATACCGGCCACATCTCCGCAGCTCGGCTCTGCCGGGCCGCCTGCACACCCAGCCCTGCTCCCCACCCACCCACCCGCCTTCGTCCTGCGCCCGTGGGCACGGCCTGGCCTCCCCCAGAACCTTGGAGGGTCTCCACAGGCCCCTGCCATCCCTGCTGGGGTGTGCTGGTGGCCTCTGTGACAAGCCATGGCCAGCACTGTGCCACCCACGGGGCAAGAGTCAGCCAGGGTCGCTGAGGAGGCATGAGCAAGATGTTTCTCATGGTGCAGTGGTGCTGCTCTGGCGGCACCACAGCCCAGCTGCCCCACAGGAGGCCAGAATGAATCCTCCCATGGCTGCTGTCCTGCCCAGACTGTGCCCTGGCTGTTCCCCATCCTGCTGTGCACTGTGCCAGGGCTCCCTCAGTGCCTCCCACCCTCAGTGCCCGCCCGTGTGCAGTGTGCTTCTTGTGCCACCCCACTGTCCCCCAACCCCTGTCTATGTGGGGACACCCCTCTGCACCCAGCACCACCCCTGGGTACCTCAGGGTAAGATGGGTGGGCTCCCCCTCCCCAGCAGGGAAGAGCAGGGCTGTGTTTGGGGACCAAAGTCGCTGGGGCCTGGCTCAGGTAGGCCAGGTCTGCCCTTGGGGCACTGCACATCCTTCCTGATGCATCCCCACTGCTCTTCCTGTTTGCTCTTGCCCGGGCTCTGCACGCTTCCTTCCTCCTCAGCCTCCACCCCGCTGTGCTGCAGCAGCTCCTGCTGCACCCCAACAGCCACAAGGACCCCAAACACCTCTCCTGTGTCTGCCCCGTGGGCTGCTCTGGCCAGAGCCACCCCAGCCCAGCTCACTGAGGTGACTGTGCTGTCCCTGGGCTGTGCCAGCACTGCCTTGCTGGAGAGCTGTGCACAGCTGTGTGTTTGCAGGTGTGCCAGAACAGCTTCCCTGGGACACCCCGGGACACCCTGCCAGTGCCACCCTCTGCCCAAGGGCTTGGAGATCAGAGGGCCTGAGCTCCAGAGCAAAGTGCAGGGCTTGGCCAGCAGCAGAACAGTCTTACCCTGGAGAAAAGGCCACCAGCACCCTTGTCTTACCTGCAGGTCCTCGAGTGGCCAGAGGATAGACTGAGGAATTGCTCCCTGCCCTGTGTGGGAAGAAAGAACACATCTGTAAGGCCTAGAGGCAGCCCCACCACACACTGCCCTTCCTTCCCACCAATCCCTGACAGAACTCAGGAATTCCTGGGATGACCAGCACTGCAGGACTTAACAAGGTGTCTGCATAAACTTGCTCCCAGTAGGAACCAGAGTAAAGAAACAGGGCTCTGTGCTGGGGTAACAGGCTGTCAGACATGCAGAAGCTTCCTGAGGCTGGGACTGTATCTGCCCTCTACGTGTGGAGAGCACCTGTCCCATCTGGGTGTCTTTGAGCTTAAGGGGTTCCTGAGGATAAAGTCAAGATGCAAACCCCTGGAGCTGCTTTTCTTGCCTTTTGCTGGCCTGATCTTGCTTCCTCCTCACTGTTCTGTTCCTCTGCCACTGGTGGACAAGCAAGGGACAAGCTCAGTGTGGCATTGGGGCAGATACCACAGGGCCACCAGCACACGGAGGTCACTGGGAGTGTGTCAGTGACATCTGTGCACCCACAATCCCTCCCAGCCTCCCCCGCTGCCAGGCACCTGTGACAGGGGGGATGGAGACAGCTGGACCCTCACAGACCTCACAGGATCCAGGGAACATCCACAGATCTGCCAGCACCCCAAAGGAGCAAAGCAATGGGGCTGTGACAGCTGGGCTGTCCAGGGTCCCTCGCTGGACCCAGGAGGCACCAGAGCACATCCTGATCCTCTGCACAGTGAGCAGGAGACCCAGGACAGAACTGGCCTTTGGGAGCTGGATTTTGTCTGGTTTTCCCCAAAGGGAATGGGAACCTTTTACCCACACATGATTTTATGGAAGACACAAACTCCAGCTGCAAAAGGGGTGTGGAACAAAGGCTTTTATGGAGACCAGCAGCTTCCTGCTCATTTCAGTGAACTGTGGCCCAGTGTGATTTAAGAGATTTGGTGGGCATTTCAAAGGATTTCAGCAGTGAGTCCCTTCTTCCTCCTGCCAGGTTCTGCCTTGGTCATGAAATGTCCCTGGATGCTGCAGGAAAGATGCTGATGCACTTCCTTTGCAAAATGGCTTATTTGGTTCCACTTGAATTCAGTCATGACAAAGGACCCCACTCAGGGTAGAAAGAGCAAGATGAGATGCTGGGATGCAGTGTATCCTCTGCCTCTGAAGCACCACAGCACCAAGGTACTCATGTTCAGGAATGTCCCTGGAAAAGCCTTGGCAGCACTTTCCCTCTGCTGCTCACAGACCTCCCTGTGCTGCTGGCTTGGCTCTGCCAGTCACACACCTGCCTGTGCCAGCTGCAGCTAAGCAGGACACCCAGGATAAAGCCTCTGGAAACTACACCTGGCCCCCTTGGGCTTTTCCTTATGCAGAAAACTCCAATGGAGATTGAAGGGACTGTCCTGGCCATGGCGACTCACCCAGGATAGGAGGAATGCAGTAGGGATGTTGTGTAGGGATGTGCCATGGCCCAGGCTCTTAGGAGCAGAAAAGTTTGCACTGCTGAGATGTCCTGGCCCTTACATACCTCTGATAGTGCACAGATGGACCCCAGTGTGCTCCTACCTGCCAGCATGGCTGCTCTTCCTCCCTTCTGCCAAAGCACAGCATGCTGAGGAGGTGCATTTGAAGGGAGGGCATGGGAAGGGATACAGACCTGTGGAGACCCACAGCATGAAAATGAAGGTGCTGGTGGAAAATGAAGCATGAGCTGGTAGAGATAGACTGGATGTGAGGGAGACCAGGAGCAGATGGAGTCAGAACACACTGCCTGACCCAGGGCATTTTTCAGCTCTGTGCCACCCGGGCAGCAAGCTGTCCCCTTGTCTTGGCTTGCAATGCAAGACGTAACCAAAAGTGTGTATTCTGTTATCATCTGTTGAAACTGGTTGGGGAGGTTTTTTTACTCTTCTATGACCAATTCCTCGTGACTCCGGGGGGGGAAGGGGGTGAGTGTCTTCTGTTAATGGGACAGCTGTTAAAACCAGGTGGGGCAGTGTTCTTTATCTCTTCCAGGACCCATCCTCCCTCCAGATTGCTATCTTCTGTTCATGGGCCATCCAGGCTCACTGCAGGGCTGATACAATTCCATCATCCCATGGGGAGATGCTCCACCCAGGAGGAGGAGCCCAGCATTCCTACTTGGATCAAAGCTGGCATTCAGAACACCAGCACAGCCTGTTTGCACTGGATTCCCAGGGGAAGACCTGACCCATCTCAGCACCACTGGACCTTCAGAGGAAAACTACACCCTTCTACAGGATCATTGCTCCAACAGAACCACATCTGTCACTGCAGGAGGGCTTGACTGGACTGACACCAACACCCTGACCAACAGGGTGTCAGGTTGTATTCTGACTCTGTCAGTGGTTTGTTTTGTTTGTTTTGTTTTGGTTTTTTTTTTTGTTGTTGTTGTTGTTTTTGTTTTGTTTGGGGTTTTTGGTTGGTTTGTTTGCTTTTTTTGTACTACTACATTTTGTATTTTTAACATTCCTAGTAAAGAACTGTTATTCCTATTCCCACATCTTTGCCTGAAAGCCCCTTAATTTCAAAATTATAATAATTCAGAGGGAGGAGGTTTGTATTCTCCATTCCAAGGGAAACTCTGGCTTTTCCCTGGCAGACACCTGTCTTTCCAAACTAAGACACCTCTGTATATTGTTGCACTCACCTACATCTGCTGCCTTGCTGGGACTGACCCCTACACCCCTCCTGCCCACAGCTGGGGTGCACGGTGGGTGCACACCCACACGTGCAGAGCAGATGTCCCTGGTCACCCATCAGTGCCCATCCGTGCTGGGGTGTGAGACCTTGAGCAGGAAAGTCCAGACATGCCCTCCCTCCCTCCCCCTGAATACACCTTTGGGCACATCACTTCTGGCCACCTCTGAGCCCTGTTTGGAACATGATGCTGCCAGCTGGCTCCTCCTGAGGGACCCTGGCTGGGTTTGCAGAGGGGTGCAGTGGGGAGCAAAGAGCCAGGAGATGCTCTGGCCAAGGACTGTGCCTTTCATGTGCAGCCATGCTTGTCCCACGTCACATCATCAGCTCTGCACCAGCTGCATCAGACTGGCCTGGGGAGCAGAGCTGCTGGATCCTACAAGCAGGGACTGACAGGGCCAGAACAGACCTGGCTTTGAGAGAAGAGTGTCCAGTCTGGGGCAGATCCCAACCCAGGGTCAGTCTGCTGTAAGGACAGGACCAGGACACCAGGACAGCCACTGCAATCTGGTGTGAGCAAAGAGGAACCTGACAGTGTCCAGAGTCAGAACCCAGGAGGGGGTGGGAGGAAGCAACACTGAAGGAAATGGCTCCAGGCAGGTCACTGCTGTGCCCCTCACCTTCCTGTCTCCCTTCCCTGGTGGGAAAGGACTGGTGAGGTCCCAGAACAGGAACATCCCTTGTCCCCCAGCCTTCCTTTCTGCTCTGACCTTGGTGGCAGTGGGTGTCAGGGGTGATGATGATGCCCAGAGAGGTGCTGGGAGGGTTGGTGATGGAGGGATGCACATGGAGAGAAGAGTCCCAGCTGTTACCACATGAGCCATTCACCCTGGCCCAACCAGGGATGTGCCAGTCATGGGATCCCCTGTGTCCTCTGCCTGTAGACTTCTGTGCATTAGGATTATCTGTTGGGATGTAAGGACTAGAGAGGTCTGTGACAGAGTCTCAGGGGGCTTGAAGGGTCCTTATAGGTGTGGCTTTACTTTCAGCAAGATATGGGGTCCCTATGAAGTTGGTGCTCTGGAGAGGAAGATCTGGATTTATTCCTGACTGGTACTTGCTATTTATTCACTTACATTTTAAAACTCCACTTCCATGGGGTCATCTTGTACCTCTGGCCATGATTTCATAGCCAGTTCCCTTTGTGCAAAAAGCACCTTCCAGCTCCAGACTGGGACCTGTTTTCCCACTAACGACCAGCCAATCCTTATGCCCATTTCTGCCCCACAGCCTCCTGAGCATGGGCTTCCAGACCCAGCCTCCGTGCCCTGATACACACCCCAGCACCTCTCCTCACCCTCTCCACACAGCACTGCAGCCCCAACGTCACCTCAGCCTGGCCAGGCACTGAGGTGGCACCCAAAGCACAGACACTTCCCAATAGTTTCACTCCCCAGGATTGCCTACCACACCGTGGCTTTGTCCCATCAGGCCCCTTCACCTCTGGGTCCGGCACTCAGGAAGGGACGGTTCTGCTTCCGTCGGCGCGACTGGGAGCCAGGATGTCTTGCAGGCTTTTGGAAATTAGCCCATCTCCTCCACTGCCTAAACATCGCTGGCAGTCTTGAAGGTGAAGCAGCTGCCCGGGGACGGAGCAGACTCGCAGCACAGCGGGCGATCGGCTGCCGGCAGGGCAGGGGAGGACGGTGCAGTCATGCCGAGCATCCCGCAGAGCCGGCCCTGGGAGAGCGAACCTTCGGCACCTCACCTGGGGACCCGCGCCCCCCGCCCGCCGGCCTGGGGACAGCCGGCCCCCGGCAGCCCAGGGCAGCAGCTCCGCAGATTGATTTTCCGGAGAACAGCGTCTCGCTATTCCAGCGTCCTCCAGGGGAGCGCGTTCCCAAGGACAGCCCCGGCAGGAGCATCCTCCTGGCGGGGCTGCGGGGGCTCAGAGCCCGCAGCGCAGCGCTGCCTGCGAGCCCGGGCCCTCGGGCATCCCACGGGATGGAGCTGATCCTGGGCAGCGGATGTGTGGTGACCTTTCTCCCCGTGGCCGGTGACGGTCTGTGCAGAGTTCGCTCCTGCTGCTGCCTGGCTTGAGCTGGGAGCAATTAACCAATTGCTGGTTCGTTTTGCCAAGGTATTGCCGCTGATCCTGCCAGCCCCTGTGCTTCTGCCCTTTCCTCAAGGACAACCAGAAGAAGAGTTTAGGACCTGGATTTCCTGCTTAACTGCTGGACTGTTTTCTTTGAATCACTTGGTTTGTTCAGCCTAGAGAAGAGGTGACTGAGAGGAGACCTCTCTGAGCTCTTCAACATCCTCATGAGGGGCAGCTCTGGTCTCTGCTCTCTGTGACCAGTGACAGGACTAGAGGAAACAGCTGGATCTGTGTCAGAGGAGGTTTAAATTATAAAAGGAGAAAGTTTTTCACCCAAAGGGTGATTGAGCACTGGAACGGGCTTCCCTGGGAAGTGGTCACAGCTCTAAACCTGTCTGAGCTCAAGGAGCATTTGGACAAAGCTCCCAGGCACAGGGTAGGATTGTTGGGGTGTCTGTGCACCACCAGGGGTGGGACTTGATAACCCTGATGGATGCCTTCCAACTCAGCATATTCTATGATTCTATGACTGCTCAGTAGAAAACCATGTTTGGTTTCTGGATTAGATACTCTCCCGTATCTCCTGCAAACAAGCTGAGCTTTCCTCCAAATTTGCCAACAGAAAAGCAGAGCTGGTGAACCACCAGCACCACTGGGCTGGGCTAACACTGATGCAGAGGTGGTGTTGCAGTGGACTAAAGAAGGTGCCATGGCACAGGAACAGTTCCCCAGGGAAGGGTGACCTTCCAGAGTGAAAGTGTTTGTATCAGCTTGGTTTGTTCCTCTCATGTGGGAAGAAGCTCCTTCTGTTCATTTTACATTGGAGTAATCACGTGGAGGACTGTTCCTAGGCCAGAATCAGGAAATGACAGAAACATTAAGGTTGAAAAATCCCTCTAAGATCATTCAGTCCAACCACTAACTGACCACTGCCATGTTCACCACTGAATCACATCCCCACGGGGTGAGGGTAAAGGGGATCTAAACCAGCACATGAGACCAGACCTCCAAGGTGCTGAGACTTTGACACTCTAGCCAACAAATGCCAGTGGAGAAGCCACAGAGGGACAGCAAGAGCCACAGAATGAGCTGGTTACCAGGACAGTCTGCTGGGGACACAGCCCCAGCACCTGTGGCAGCACCTGTCCCATCCATGTGTCACTTGAGCTTGTCCTGTGCTTCCCTGGATGCCTCCAAGAGAGCTGTGCTTTTAGAAATGCTGTCTGGAAAATGCTATGTGCTTTAGTTTCCCTTGGGGAGTGAGCCTTGCTTGGACACCTGTGGGTTGGCCAGGAGGCACACACACATCCTCTCAGAAGGCTCCAGACCACAGACCTGCCTGCAAAACCCTGCCAGCTCTGTGGGCAGGGAGAAGTCTCCCAGGAACAGGACACCCCCCAGCTCCTCTCTGTCCTCACAGGGCAAAGCAGGTCTCAGTGAAAAAGGCACAAAAACGCCTGAAAACCCTGAAGACTCATCCTGCCATTCCTATCCTGGGTCCCTTGGCATCCTGTAGCAGTGGGGATTTTGGCAGCCCTGTGAGGTTTTTATCTTCTTTTCTTCCTGTTAGAGCCAGGATTAATGCATGGGAGATGCAGTTTTTTGTGTTCGGACTCAGTTATTTATTAATTCTTATGTATAGTACAGTCTCACAAGTTGTGAGTTCTAGCTAACAAGGTAAAAATGGCTGTCTCCAACTCTTTCCAAGGTCTTTTAAGCATAATTTGTTCCAATAATGAGATGACACCCATATTATTTTTACTTTTAACCCAGTAACTAACCACTCATGGTCTGCAAGGTGAACCTTTTCACCCAATTAGAAAACACCACCCAAACCCATGAAGAAGAAGGTGAAAGAAGAATTTAGCCAACACCCTAAATCATCCATCTTGCTCTCTATATATTACTATATACTAAAACCTTAAATCCTAGGTTTTGCACCCTGTGATATCACACACTTCTATTCAAACTACACACCCATAATCCCAGTGCTATCACTCAATTTTGCAAGCCTGTTCCAAGGCCTCAGGTCAAATGTAGTGTTTGCTTGAGGGTCAGTGCCTTTTAGAACAGAAAGCCTGAAATCCTCAGCCTCCAGGGTTCCAACACAGCCCTGATGGGTTTGCCCAGCACAGCCCTGCTGCCCCAGTCCCTGGGCTGCTCCCTTGGGGGAACACTGAGCCTGGTGACCTCTGGCTGGGTGCAGGGGGCATTTATCAGTAACAGGAAACGAGCTGGGCAGGAGGGGCAGGAGACAAGAGACCCAGAAAGAAAGGAAGTGGTTAGAAAGTCTCACTTCCATTTCTGCTGCACCAGAAGCTGCGCCCACGCACCGCCGGGCCTGGGGGAACAGTGCTGCCCTGCTGCTGGCTGAGCTGCTCTGGGATCACCAGGGAGGGTTTAGGATGAAGGCACAGGTCCTCTTCTGTGATAACAGGCCTTTGATAAAGCTAGAAAGGTGGTTAAAATAGCCCCCACTCAGCCAATATCCAGTGTAGAAATAGGTGTGGTGAGTCCAGCTGTTGGCAAGTGAGCCACTGCTCTGGGGTTAAGATTCTGCTAAGGACAGACTGCACGTGATGCTGCCTGCATCTCACCCAGAACAGGATGGATCTGTGCATGCAGCTGCCAAAGGGCCAGGGAGGATGTGCCAGCAGCTTATATTTTACGAAAAATATCTTCACTTGAAGACACTGGCACAGGCTGCTCAGGGTGGAGAAAAAGACATGTCAATGTCTTTTTTATTTGTTCACCTTACATTTATCGTCACTTGGGGACGTGGCTTAGTGGTGAACATGGCAGTGGTTGAACTTGATGATCTTAGGAGGCTTTTCCAGCTTGTACAATTCTGTGATGATTCTTGCATGGCAAGAGGCAGAGCCCCTGACAGCCATGGCAGGTGCCATCTCTCCAGCTGGAGGAGAATGGCTGTGGATAAGCAGAGGCAGCCAGAGGGCAGCAATGCAGAGATGATGGATCTGCCTAATGCTGCTCCCCCAGCTCCCAGCCATAACAGAATGTGGGCCTGTCTGCTTTTGGAAGCTGTTCTGGATTGTGTTTTCTGGCCTCAGAAATTCAGGAGGCTGCCACGTTGGGCTATGCATGCTCCTCCTGGGATTCCTCTGAGTCCTCTTGGTCTTGCTGCAACTGTGTGGCTGTAGGTGTGAGCCACGGGAGCTTCCAGCACATGGGGTCTGCCTTGTCCTAGTTCCAGGCATCAGGAATATTCCTGTCTGCTCACAGTGGGGAAGCCCTGGTGCTTGGAGACACAGATGCCCCAGATCTGGAAAAAAAACAAAGAAACTGTGAGCTTTTTAGTTCCTGTTCTTCTGCTGTTGGGGGTGAGAGGGGTCCCTAACTGCTCTGGGGCTGGGAACACCTTTCCTGCCAGCAAGTCCAGGGATGGAGCCATGCATCTTTCAGCACTGGAGGAGAAATATAGGCAGCAATTGGTGTCACCAGAGCCCCAGAAGCAGCAGAAACGTTTGGCTTCTTGCCCAGGAGAGCTGTGTCTTGCCCAGGACAGCAGCTATCCCACCCCCAGGGCTGCTGAGCACCCTGCCCTGCTCCTGCCAGCAGGAGCATGGGGTCAGGGTGGCACCAGGGTGGTGTTTGTGGTGACCCTGAGTAAAGCACTGGGCCTCCCACCCACGGGGGCCAGCAGATCACAGATCACTGTGCAGTGCTGCAGCTGCTGGTCCATCATCCTTCCACCCCCACACCTCACCCCTGGCTTTTGAGGGGCATTTTGGGGCAGAGTGGGTTCCTCTGTAATGCTGAGCCTACTTGTGGTGCTGGGCCCGAGGTGTGTGATACCAGGAAGGGGCAGGAGAGATCTGTGCTGCTGGTGAGTGTTGGAGAGGGTGGAGAAGAGCAGCTGAACACTCCCAGGGCTGCAGAGAAGGATTCAAAGGCAGCAAGCTCTGCTCTCAGCTGGGGCAGGGACCCCTGCCCTGCCCTGCCCTGCCCTGCCCTGCCCTGCCACCCCTGCCACCCCTGCCAGCTCAGAATCACAACACTGTGGGCACATCCCACTTGGGCACTAGTCCTGCATCTCCAGCTCCTGTCCCAGCCCCTTGGGCAGCTCTGCCTGCCTCTCTCCTGTGGGGCTCCTGAGCCTGTCCCCAGAAGCCTAGGGGGGACACCTGAATGAGCTTTGGGGAGGTGGAATCCAGCTGGAGGCCCCACAGAGCCCTGGTGCAGCGTCCTGAGCAGATGTTGTGTGTGGGGCTGTACCCTGCAGACCTGCCTGGCTCTGGGGCTCTGACAGGACCATGTTTGCCTCTTGCTCCATCCCTGCAAGGGGCTGGTTCATGTTTTTGTCATGGTCAGGGATGACTGAGCGTGTAAGAATCCAGGACTGGGCCCTGAGGAGGTCCAGATGGATCTTGTCTCCCACAAGGAGCCAGGAGAAATTCAAGCAGTGAAACCCTCCCTGTATGTCAGCGTCCTCTCTGCTGCCTCTTCCCCAGGGATCAGCCAGGCCCCAGGGGCTGACACAGTGCAGATTCTTTTAATAATGTGCAGTAAAGGAGGGGAAAGGTGTGTTTGTCAGTGGAGAAAATATCTGTGTGTTTCCCTGGAGACCTGCTGGGACAGTCTCACTAGCCCTGGAGCCCTGCAGGGCAGAGGGGAGTTTCAGTGACAGGCAGGGAAGAAGAAGGAGAGCTGGGCAGAGGGCTCCAGGCTGGAGCAGAGGAGCAGCTGCAGGAGCTGGGTGGGCACTGTAGCAAGGTGGGATTTGAGATGGTGGTTGCTGCTACCATTTTCCCAATTAGCATCTCCTGTGGAAAGGGCACTTGGGTAGGCATTCAGGCAGTCAAGTCCACACATGGCTAGCTCAGCCAAGAGAGGCAAGAAGGGCCTTTTGCATGATAAATCCCAGCAAAGGTTTATTCCAGCACACCAAAGGGGATCAGGGATAAAACACCCAACCATGTGGTGTGCACAGGCTTAAATATGGGGTCAGGAACCAATGGACTGAGGGCACAGGGGTGGTACAAAGGGCAGGGCAAAGGGCAGTGCCCTAGAGAGGACACAGGGCAGCCACCAGGGATGCCACAACCAGTGGGGAAACAGGGAAGGGAGAAACCACGAGAATTAGGGGCATATGGGGGGAGCAGAACTGGAGTAGATCACACAGAATTGCAAGGCACTACTAATGTGAGTTTGAGTGCTTCTTGAATGTTTAATGTAACTGCTGCTACAGCCCTGAGGCACCCAGGCCATCCCTTAGCTGTTGCATGGGGGAAGTGTTTTCTTTCAGCCTAGGTGCAGACTGTGTGGTGCATTCTTCCAGGGCAAGGCCCTGGGGGTTCCCCTGAGGGGTTGAAAGGATTCCACAGGGCACCACGAGGCAGGGTGACCTTACCTGTGTGCACTGCTGCAGACAGGCTCAGAGGGAGCAGGGATGGCCCCCAGGCTGCAACAACACTGAAACTGCACAGGGCTCTGCTCAGCACCCTACACACAGTCAGGGTGCCTGGCCTGGGCTGGGTGGAGCAGGAGTGGGGCAGATGGAAACAACAGGGATGTGCCACGGGGTGCCCGGCCCTTGTTTCTGCTGTCAGCAGCACCCTGCAGATCTGCAGCAGCACTGGGCTGTTCCTGCTCCCCACAGCACCAGCCAGAGCGTGCTGAGCCCAGGAATGCCTGTGGTTGTCAGGCCATGGGAGGCTGTCCCTAAGAATCACCAGCCAGGCTGTGTACACAAGCAATGTCCTTGGCCTGGGTGCAGCCACACATCCAGGGAAGCCTTTGGCCCAGAGGGGAAGGAATAGAGCTGTCTCCTTGTCTTGGTTTGAAATACAGGTGTCTGCCAAGGAAGGCGGGAACCTCCCTTGGAATAGACAATATGACTCCGTTCCATCCGAATTATAACTCTGAAATTACAGGGCTTTTGGGCAAAGAGATGGGGAAAGGAATCACAGTTCTTTACTAGCATGTATAAAAACAGAAACAATCACACCAGCAGCAAGAACAAACAGAACCACAGACCCAGTGACCCAGAACCACAGACCCAGTGACCTGGTACCACAATCCTGGTACCTCAGCCCCACACACCCGGTATGACAGCCCCGGTACCACAGCCCCGGTACCTCAGCCCCAGTACCTCAGCCCCGGTACCACACACCCCGGTACCACACACCCAGTACCACACACTCGGTACCTCAGCCCCAGTACCTCACACCCGGTACCACGTACCCGGTATCTCAGTCCCAGTACCTCAGCCCTGGTACCTCACACCCGGTACCTCAGCCCTGGTATCACACACCCGGTACCTCACACCTGGTACCTCACACCCTGTACCTCAGTCCCGGTACCTCACACCCGGTATCACACACCCGGTACCTCACACCCGGTACCTCACACCCGGTACCTCACACCCGGTACCTCACACCTGGTACCTCACACCCTGTACCTCAGTCCCGGTACCTCACACCCGGTATCACACACCCGGTACCAGAGTCCCGGTATCACACACCCAGTACCTCACACCCGGTATCACACACCCGGTACCTCACACCCGGTACCTCGGCCCCACTTGCCGTCTCTCCCGGCCGCCCTTTCCCGTTCTCCCGTTCGCTGCAGTTCCGGTCACGGCCGCCAGGGGCGCTGGTGGCTCCCGGGCGGGTGGGAGGATTCCCCCACGCCGGCAGGGGGCGCTGTGGCCGCGTCTCCCTCAGGCGGCGACGGCGGGAGGGACGGCGGGAGGATAACGGGAGGGATGGAGAAGGGGCTCCCTTTACAAACCCTGGGGCAGCGGGCCCGGTGCCCCTGCGGATGGCGAGATGGGCTGTGGCAGGAACCTTGGAGAAGTGGCTGGAAGGGCAGAGGTGGGAACACCCGGGGTGGCAAACAAAATGTAACAGAAATTCCACAGCCCTAGCAGAGCCATGGTGTGTCCTAGCAGGCACAGGGTGCTGGGTTAGAGTGTAGCGAAAAAACCCATAGCAAGGGCAAAGGGCATGGGTTGAGTCCTGGGTTTTTCCCCTGAGATACCCCAGTACACGGTGAGAGCCCTTTTGCAGTAAGGTCGGGTGTTAATAAGGTCCCAGTTCAACTGTTATTACAAGCAAAGGCTCACCCACAGTAAGGAAGAAGCTGAGAGGAAAGGTAATGTCTTTACAAACAATTTGATTTGTAAGGGATGGGCGTTAACATCTTTGAAATGGGTCTTAATGTCTCTACTGACTTTGGGCAGCAGGTTTGTTGCAGAGCCCAGACAGACCAGTGTCTGCACAAGCCTGAACTTTGGGGTAAAATAATGGCTTCAAGAGGGAACATGTGGTAGGCAGTTTGGGAAGGCTGAACCTTCCTGGTACCTCAGCGAATGGGGAAAGAAGAGGGCAACATGTGCCTGGGAATTTAGGATAGAAGGAGGCTGTGCCCTCCAAAACTTGGAGAGATAAAACCCCACAGGCATGTGCCCCAGTGGACTCTCTCAATTTATTTGAATAAAGTTGCAGGACTCTGTCTCCTTTTTGGACGTAAACTTCCGGCTTTTTCAGATTTTCCTGACAAAGCAGTATTGGGCTTGACTCTGGTGGCAGTGAATTCTCACCCCAGGAGCACCAACTCAACTGTTCCGCTCAGATCCAAGAGCGAGAGAGAGGGCAAGGAGCTGAGGCCAGGCCCTCACCCCTCAGCCAAAATCTCAGGGTATCTCTGTCCTTCCCAAGAGACAACCCCTCAGCTGAGAGAGTAGCCAGCTGCACCCTTTCCTCCACCTTGGCCACTTCTTTTGTCTCTGCAAAGTACTGGTTGTTATCATCTCTTAGGCAAAGAGATGGGACAAAATTCCCTGAGAGAAAGAAAAGAAAAAAAAGGCAAAATCCTAACCTCCAGCACTCCTGCTTCAGGTCTCTGGCAAAGGTCGCAGCAGATCTTTTGCAACCTCTTCTTCTGCCAGATGTCAAGCAGCAGAACTTGCCTCCCAGACAGGGATCTGCTCTGGGACCAGGCTCTGTGCAGGCAAGTCCTCTGCCCCAGAGGTGCTGGAAGAACTCCTTAGAAAACAGGAAACCACTCAACCAGAAGAAGCAGTGAAACATTCCCTTATTCTGCGATGTTTGTTGTTTTAGGCTCTCCCAGCCAAGTGGCTCAAGCTGAACTGCAGCACGGCTGATCCCTCTGAGCCTTGGGGCCGTTCCTCCAGCCTAACCCAACCCAGCCACCACCCACGAGAGATGCAGGACAGCGTGGCTTTGCAGCCCAGATGCCAAACATGCTGCTAATGAGAGCCCAGGAGGGGATGAGGAGGCTCAGAAAAGCTTGATGCATCACTGTTACCAGTCTGCTCTCCCTCCCCTCCAGCAGCAGAGCATCTGCTTCCTGGTGTGTGGATGATAAACTGAGGCAAGGCAGGTGTGTTCTAGCTCAGATGTGAAAACAGCTTCTGCCAGTGGTTAGGGTAGGGACCAGCACTCCAAGTCTGGCATCTGGGCAGGTCTCCAAGCCTTACAGATGCTCCAATGCCCCTAAACCCTCAAATCAAGATGTCCAATTCAATGGACACTTTGTTGGGGATTCCTGGAGAGGCAAGGCTGAGCTCTGTGTCACTCTGGAAGAGCTAGTGAATGGTCCCACTGACCCTAGCCAAGCAGCAGAAGCTGTGGCTGAAAGGACAGACAAAACTGTCAGCAGGCAACAGTGGAGGGAGCTGATCCTGCCTCCCTCTGCAACGCCTCACCCATGCTCCAGAACTGCAGCAGCCTCCAGGCCAGGCTGAGCATGTGCCAGCAGAGCCTTGGGCAATCAAGGGCTGTGGGACCTGTGCCTGTGGCCAGGATGTGTCCCAAGAAGCAGCTACTGCAGGGATGTGTGGCTGCCCACAGCAGTGCCCTGGGGAGCAGCCAGGCTGTGCCAGCCCCAAACATGCCTCAGCCAGGGGAGGGTGGTGTTGGGGCTCCCTGCAGCTGGGCTGGGGGAGTAGAACCCAGAAGGGGTCCCCCAGCTGCTCCTGTGAAGAAGCAGAGCTGCTTGTGCTGGGGGCTGGATGCAAAAAGCAGCAGGCACTGCTGACAGTGTTGTGTTTGGCTTCAAACACACAGGAGATGCCAGGGAGAAGCTGAGAGCTGCATAAGCAGGCATTGCCAAGGCTGCAGCCACAGTGCAGGGACAGGAGCACCCCTGGGTGCCACACTGCAGCTTCCCAGGACTGCTGCAGTGCAAGGGCCTGTCCCCATGGCCTGGGACACTCAAAGGTGTCACAGCTACAGGAATGTGTGTGAAAAGCCTCAGCCCAGGCATTGACGGTGGTGGCATTGGTGGGAGCACTGGTGTTGGCACTGGCCAGGCCAGGGCACAGGGGAGAGGGACAGCAGCTGGGCATTAAGAGGGGACAATGCCCTGCCTGTGACCTGAGCTGCCAGGCAGATCTCCTTCCTATCCTGCGACATGAAAGATGGGCAGGCTTTGTGTTTACTCCTCTGAAAAAGAAACCTTCCTCCTGAAAACAAAACCTTTTGTGTGCAAATGCAGGCGTCTGCAGGTTTGTTTTTATACAGGAAACTTTGAACCAGAGGCTGGGGTTGGTTTCGTTTTGACTTGGGATTTTCAGCTCATGGTGGTGTTTGCAAACTGAGCTACTTTCCAAATTTGGAGGCTGGGTTATCACATCATTGCAGAGTGTGGCAGCAGTGTCCAGGGCTTCCTGTTGCTGTCCCTCTCCCTGTCTACAGAAAGCTGAGCCCAGCCGAGGTGGGGATGGGTACCCTTTGTGGGAAGGCTGAATACCTTGAGTGGCAGCTGAAATGTGTGACCCTCCTTTGTGGGACTGGCAAGGGTTGGGTGCAGAACTCCTCCAGTGTGTGCTGCACAGCGTGCAGGATCTCACTGCTCCCATGCAAGGCTAAGCTGGGCTCATCCTGCCAGCCTCTGGCAAGGGGACGGGACCTGTGAGGTCCAGACCTTGCCCACAGCTGGGACTGGAGGAGACAGGAGTCCTCACACTCAGTGCCATGGCTATTGCACCTCCTCCTGCTGCATCCACCAAGAGCCTTGGGAGCTGCTCCCAGCTCTCCTCCAAACCCACTGGCAAGAGTCTTCTCCTTGTCCCCAGGGACCAGCTGCCCCCCCTGTTCACCAGGCTGAGGATAAGTGCCATTCTGGACAAGCTCTTGGAATGCTCTGCACCTCCTGAGCTAATGCACCAGCTCCTCTCCATCCCCCGTGATGAGGGACTGAAGGGTCAGGATGCCTTCATTCCAGGATGGTGCCTGGTCTGATGAGGCTCCAGGCAGCAAAGCCTTTGGCAATCACAGCCCACACACACCTTCAGGGCTGCTGCATGGGCTGGATGCCTGTGCTGACTTCAGCACTGTCCTGAGGCTCTCCCCGTTCCTCTTTGTAGCAGCAGCACAAGGGGATGCTCAGCATGACCAAGGGTCCCCAGCACCTGGCTGAAACCACAGCACGTGGGACAAACTCTGGCAAGGCACAGGGAGGAGTGAGCCATGCCCAGTGTGTGTTGGCACACAGCTCCTGCCCCCGGAGGGCAGACCCTTGCCCTCAAGGGGCCGCAGGAGACATCCTTGTCCAGCTGATCCCTCCTCCCCAGCATCCTGCAGCTGAGAGCTGGGCGAGCCCAGGCGGGCCTTCCCGCCGGTCCAGCCCAGACTTGAACGTCAGGGCCGTGCAGCAGCAGAGTAAACGGGTGAGTGTGAGCGTGCCAAGTTGACACTGAACGCGCCCGGCGCGCAGGAACGGGCTGTGGACCACGCCAGGGACACCCACCAGCCGAGGTACGGGTCCCATTCCTTGTCCCCCTCCCTGTGGCCAGGGTCAAAGCCAGGATGTGAGCAGCAGGGACAGGAGCGCGGAGCCTCCCGCAGCCCGGCACGGTGCAGGGAAATCTGATGCCACAGCCCCGGGGGCCAGCAGGGGATGGGCAGCCGCTGAGCACGGCCGTGCCAGGAGCAGAGCCTGGCACTCGGTGGCTGTGCCTGTGCAGGGGGAATCTCCTGCCTGGGCCCCTCGCCATGGTGTGGCACAAGCGGGCACTGAGAGCTGTTTCATGGCTACTTCTCTGCTCTGTGTGCACGGCATCCTCACAGCATCGGGCACCTTTGCTGCCAGCCTGTGCTGGCACCGCATCACAGGGTGGGAGCAGAGCCCCACAGGATTCCACAGGCTGCTGGCGACGGGGTGGGTGATTTTGGAGCCAGGTGCTGCCCCAGCACTACTCGCAGTAGGTCTGGGACTGGCACTATCCAGGCTGCTCTCAGCCCTCCCCAGTGAGTGCCTGGCCAGGGGAAGTGGAGCCTGCTCAGCCCCGGGGGCGGCACCCACGCCCCGGGGATGCAGAGCAGGTCTGCCCGGCTCTGCCGGCTTTGGGCGTGCTGTGAGTCACCGCAGCCCTGCGCTCCCAGCTCTGCAAGGCGCCTGCCTCGCACCCGCAGGCATCCCGGGCTCAGCTGCCAGGGCTTCAGCAGCGGCTGGGGGGAGCCGAGAGCATCACCCAGGTGACGGTAACAGAGTCATTCCTGCCACTCTTCGCTGTCCCCCAGCCTGGACAGCGTGGCTGTGCCCTGCCCTGCAGAGGGCTGACATTCCTGCCTGCCCTTCCGCCTCTGCAAAACGGGAAGAGCTCCAAGGTATCAAAGTGTGGGTCAGGACGAGGCAGCAGTGCTGGCAGAGCTCCATGTGGGAATGATTAAACACTTGCCAGGGGTTGGAGAAGGAGCATCCCAGTGCTCTAGGGTTTAGGGTTGGAGAACCATGGCGTGTGAACCTTGCAAAGTGAGAGGTCCCATTGGCACCTGCATCCTCTGCAGGTTCTGCCCTGGGAGCAGCCTGTTCCTCTTGTTCTTCCCTCACAGCCCTGGGCAGCACTCAGCACCTCAGAGTGGTAACGGAGAAATTGTGGCCTGGGGCAGTTCACAGTGCTGGTGGGCACTGGGAGGGACTGAGGGACAGGGACCAAAGGGTTGGTGCTGGCCTGAGGCAGGATAGGAGCCCCAGAGCTGTTCTCAGCCCAATCCCAGTGGCATTTGTACCCCATATCATGGGGCCCCTGGGCATATGTTGTTGTAGGGTGCAGGTTGGATGCACAGAATCCTGCCCAGGGAGGGATGGCAGAGCTCCCACAGAGACATCAGGGCTGCATGTCCAGACAGTGGTAGAAGCTCCTCTGTGCAGTGCCAGCATTGCCCACAGCACCAGGTCATGGCTGTGCCCTCTGAGTGACAGGTTGAGTCCCTGTGGGAGTGTCCTCATCTGTCTACTCAGCTGTCCACCCTGCCCATCCTCACCCCAGCAGGTGCTTCCCAGGGAGGCCTTGACTCCCACCAGGTGTGCAGGACCATGCTCAAGTCTAGGAGATGCCTTAGCAGGGTCAAACCCAGTGCTGCCAGCACTGTGCTGTCCACGCACAGGGCACCTGGAGAGGAGGCCAGTGCATGGAGTGCAAAGTGCATCACCCTGCTCTGCTCTGGGCTTGGACTCTGCTTGGGAGGACAGCCCAGAGCCTTTGCCATGCAAGGCCTTTGCCACTGCACTGTGGCTATTGTCCCTCACCTCAGCATAAGCAAAACCTGACACCACAGTGGCAGGCATGCTGTCGGGGGTCCTCTTTGCCATCTCTGCTCCTGGGTGATCCCCCGGGAGCGCAGGGCACGAGCAGTCCCATGCTGAGGCTCTGCCCCTTGCCAGAGGCGGTGTCTTGGCTGCCCAGCCCCTGTCCCCTCCCAGCCCTGCAGCCATCCCGGGCGGCGGGGCGCCCCCATCCCCCTGCGCCTTGCGGTAGCGTTCTCAGCTTCGCGGAAAATGTGATGACTCGGCAGCCCCTGAGTTTCCAGGCCTGCTTCCAGCTGCTGGGTGGAGAAACTTGTGCAGTTGTCTTTAGGTTTGGCACAGCTGAAAGCTTCGCAGTCAGGGGAGACTGGAGGGGAGATGTGGTATCCCCAGCTGAAGGAGGAAGCTCTCTCTGTGTGTCTCTACTTGAGGTGGCACGGTATCACTGAGGTGGCCATGGGGAAGGCAGGGCTGGCACAGGATGAGCAGTTTCTGTCCCGTATGGAGGCTGTTGAGCCCTGTGGCGCCAGGGATGGGGCCTGGGCTTGGCTCCCAGCAGTGCTTTGGGCTGTTTCCACTGCAGCCACAGCCCAAACTCCCTGAGCTGAGGGAGCACAGCCACTGGGAGCTGAGGTTAAATAAGCGGGGCAGGTATACACATGTCCCCATGGCAGGGGGTGACAGCTCGCTGTGCCACCAGGACATGCAGAGACCGCTGGGATGTCTCCTGGTCCATGCTCAGAGGCCAATCCCATCCTGGTGGGCAGCAAGGCATCCCCCAAGCCTGTCCTCATGCTGAGTGAGGTTACCTCTCCTCCTGGTTGGGGAGGTGTGGGGCAGTGGCACAGCATGGCAGCAAGATCCGAGGGAACACTGTGTTCCAGAAATGCCTGCTTGGCTGCCCAGACCAGAGACCAGAGCAGATAGAGCAGACCCTTTGCTCCTTGGGCAAGCCAGTGTCCAGAGCAACTGCCTCAGTGGGGAGTTGTGCCCCTGTGCAGGGCTGAAGCAACAAAGGTTGTGGCTGGAGGTAGAGATGGTTTTGCAGAGGCTGGTGCAGGGGCACCAGAGCTGTGCCCAGGCAGGTGCAGTAACCATGCACAGACTCAGATTCTCTCCAGCTGAGGTGGGCAGGCACAACCCAGCTGGAGTGTCCCAGGACTCCAGGGGCTGGGTTTGTCCTCTTATTGACCTGGAGCTGCTCTTTGGTATGCTTTGAAGCTGCAGGAGCCCCACCTTGAATCTAGCCTGGGAAAACTTCCTTTCCGTGCCACCACTGCAGGGGACACTGCCTTTGACCCTGGGGCATGCAACATCTTTTTCCAGAGTTTTCCTTCAATATCAAAGGTCCCTCTTGTCCCATGTCCCTGGCTCACAATTCTCAGCCCAGCAAGGCCCTCCATCCTCACCTCCAGCCCCTGTTACATCAGTCAGGGGCTCCTTGAATTCAACTCTTCCATCACCTGCCACACTCCAGGGACACCACAGTCCCCAGCACTGCTTGCACTGTCTCTATCCTAGCCACCCTCCAGGTGACCCTCCAGGCTGCTCATGGCAGCAAACATGCTCCCCATCCACAGTGTGGTCACCTGTGCTGGCAGCCTGCACCCCACAATGGACCTGCATGGAGAAATCCACTGAAAGCCCCTTTGCAAATGTGTTTTGGGGACCAGCCAGCTGTAACCTCCTTGATCCTGCCCTGGGCCCCAGGGTAAACCTGGCAAACCCTCACTGCAGAGAGGAGCTCCAGCTTCCTCCCAGCCAGCTGCAGCTGCCCAGTTCTGGAAAGGGGCCTTTAAAAACAGTCCCCGGCCCACTGGAGACGGCAGCAATCAGGCCCAAATCTCCCCCTGTCTCATTTCTGGGGAGGTTCTCCATTTCAGGGGCTGGAGGACCTCACCCCCAGTACCTGTGAGCACTCATCTTGCACTCAGGTCAGTGGGGGGTGGCCAGCTGCCCATGAAGCCAGTGTCCAGCAGCAGGGATGGGCATCTCCAGGGCTGGCTGTGGCACTAGTTGGTGGATCTCAGGCCCAAATGCTTATCAGGGGATCTCTAAGAGCCACAGTTGTTACCCTGGGCATCCATCACTTGAGCAGATGTACCCATGGCATTTTTGGCATTCAGCCCTTGGAGCTGTGGGGATTAAAGGTTAAAAATCTTGCCTGTGCTGGAGCCAAGGCATTGCCTTCTGCTCTCACACTGATCTCTGTGTTCGGGGTGCAGGGGAAGGGTAGGTCTGGAGACAGAGACATGAAGAGGCTCTGGTGCTAGAGCTGTACCTTTCTGCTGGGGGAACATCTGAGTCCTAGACAGAAGTGACAAACAAGCCCTCATTGCTGGGCTGAACTGCAGGGCCAGGGCTCCTTTATCCTCATCCCACTCCAGGCAGGGACCTCCAGGCAGAGACGTGACTGTGACCACGGACCCAGACTCCTGGCACCAGTCCCATTTGGCCAGGACCTGGGAAATTAACTGTTGCCCATGCAAAGGGAAGGGGATTCATGTTCACTGTTCCCTTTCCCAGCTGGCTTCATCAGCCTGGGGGATGTCAGAAGGGTTGGGGTATGGACCTGGGGTTGGAGATGGGTCCTAGACCAGGTCCCCTGTGTCCCTCTCTCTTCTTAATTGCATGCAAGAGCTGGAGCTTTCCCGTGTCTTTGTGCAGATACTGAGGTTGTTCTGTCTCTCACAGGCCCCACCTGACAAATTTCTGAGTCTTTTGTCAAGGGATTCTGGTGTTCTAGAAGACAGGTGGGGGTGTGTCCTACTCTGACAGCTCGGTGGCTCACAGTAATGAGCAGAGCTTGAACAGTCCCCATAGGTGGCCGTGCTGGCCACTGGGATAGACTCCCACGGCCACAAAGGCTGTTCTGGCTTCCGGACTGATGCATCACTGAACCCCTTCCAGCACCGTCCCAGATCTCCAGCGCTGATGTGAAGCCAATGGCATCTCCGCTCTGAATGAGAGCTGGCACTCTGCCCCGCATTGCTCAGACACCGCAGAGCACGGCCCTGCACGCAGCCCGGGGGCACAGCCTCATCCCCGGGGCAACCCCCCAAAGTACGGCCCCTTCCCACCCGGGCACAGCTGGCTTCAGCCGCCCCCTCAGATGGGCAAAGCGTGGTTTGGGCACCTCTGTGCCCCCGAGCTGCCATGCCCAGGAGCCTGTCAGAGTGTGCACTGGGAATACCGCGGGAACACCCCAACCACAGGAACACCCCAATCCTTGCCTGCCCTCGGCGTACCCAAACCCCCGCTCCGCAGCCGCACCTGCGCAGGAATTAAAGCACACAGAGCTGAAGGGTGCCCGAAAGCGCGGCACAGAGAGAGCCGATGGTGCACAGCCCTCCACACTCGTGCCCTGGCTCCCTCCAGCACCTCAGCCCAGCGCTGCGCCCTCCTTCCCTCCCTCCCTCCCTCCCCGCGCCGGGGCTGGTTCGGGCGCGCCCTCCCAGCCCGGAGCCGCCATCAGTCCAGTCTTGTCTCCTCCCCTCCCGCTCCTCCCGCCCCTCCCGCTGCAGCTCCCGGGGCTGCTGCTGATGCCAGAGCGGGCTCCAGCCCGGCACAGCCCCCGGCGGAGCGAGGTCCCC
>JANPWX010000150.1:691566-706687 GCA_024734555.1 Trochalopteron elliotii | reverse complement strand
CGGAGTCACCGCAGAGGACTCGGACCTGCGGCGACAACAGCAAATGAGCCCAGCGAGAGGCAGCCGCCCCCGCTGGGCTTCTTCTCCCGGGCCGGAGGCGAGCTCTGCCCCCGCCCAGGGGCTGCGGGCACGGCCGAGGTGCCACGCGCTGGCCGGTCCCCATTGATGTTCCCTTGTCACCCGCGCTCGGAAAGCATGTGGGGACACGGCTCCTGACTGCCGTGGGACAAGGGGCTGGCTGGGGACAGCCACTGCTAAGAAACTGCCCCCCACACCCCAACTTGTCATCCCTGTGATCTGCTGCCACCAGGTCCCCCATGAGGTCACTGCTGCTGCCGCTGCTGGTGCTGTGGGTGCCGCGGCTCCCAGGGACCCTGGCAGAGGTAAGCGCTCGGCTCCCCAGCCCCCGCTTTGGCCCCGCGGCTCTTGGCTCCCGGCTCGCCGCCGCGAGGGGCTGCCCCGCCGGGGAAGGGCTCGGCTGCGGGTGCCTGTGTCTGCGCCACATCAGCGGCGTTCGCCATCCCGAGCGGCGCTTCCCCCGCTGCCCCTCGCCCCTGGGACCGCAGCGTGTCCGTGTTGCCGTGGCTGCGCGGCTCCTCGCCCGGCAGTGGCTCGGCTGCTGTTCCCAGGCGTCCCCGGCCGCTTCGCTCTCCTCTGCCAAAAGCCCCGCCATCGGTGGGGGGTCGGAACGAGTCCGCCCGCAGAAACGAGGGAAAAGAACGCCAGGAAGATGATGGTTCTGCTGTGGCTTGTTGCAGGACAGGGAGTGGGCAGTAGACATTTCCTTTAACGTGGGGGGAACTGACGCCAGTCCAAAGCCGGGCACACCCTGCTGGGAGCAGGCTGTGGGAGAACGGGTGTCCCCGCTGCTGGGGAGGGTGCCAGGGACTCTGGGGACTCAGTTCCTCCTGTGGGGGATGGCAGCTGGACTGAGGTCTGTGGTCACTCCATCCTCTCCCTGTGATGGTGGGAAGGAGGTGTGCCTGTAGAGGGAATGAGATTGCCAGGCCCTGTCCAGACCTCATTCCTCCCTCTCTCTCCAGATCTTCTGTGCCCTGGCTGGTTTGGTGGCCTCTTCCCCTGTGGGCATGGCCCTGTGCTGACCTGCAGCCCCAGGACCCATGCAAAGGCCAGGGCAGTCCACATTGCTGCCAACCTGCATCTGCCAAGTCTGTCTCTGCCTTGGCCAAGGGAGGTCTGAGAAGTGACCCAGGTTCTCCTAGGAAAAGGGGTCACAGGCCAGAGATGCCATGTCAGGCTGGGACCTGTGCCTGGCCCAGGGCACCTCTCCCAGGTGTTGGTCTCAGCTCAGCCCCCTCATCCTGCCCCTCTCTCACTTGACACCTTCAATCCCCCAGGTGGAGGGATGTAACCACACAGCAGGGGCAGCGCTGGAGGATGCACGTGGTGAGAGAGGTGAGTCCCAGGGGTGAGGTTCCTGGGCTGAGGAGGTTGGGATGGTCTGGGGGCCTGGATGAGCAGGTGTGCTGGACCAGGACTCATGGAGTTTAAGAGCACTTTTGTAAATACTCTGCTTTAGGCTAACTACAGGCTGCAGATCATGCCCAGGGAAGGGGGAGAGTCAGTCCTGTCCTTCTCCAGCTCTCCAGAGCTCTCTGCTTCCATAGAGCACCAGGTGGGCTCAGCAGCAGTGCAGCCACAGGTGCCCTGCTCAGAGCCTTGGACTTGCCTGGGTAGGATCAGAATCTGTAAGGCAACCCCACAGCTGCTGGAGGCCTGGAGCCAGCACAGTGCCCACATGGCATCAGCCTGTGCCAGTGAGAAATCACCTGGATGATCCACAGGCACCTGTCAGGGCATGAGGTGTATCTGGATGTGCTGTCTGTGATGTGGTTAGTGGGAACATGAGCAGTGCTGGGGCCACAGGCCTCTGGCCCATTTTGGGTACATTTGTGCTGCAGACGTGAGGAAGGTGACAGAGGGAGGCAGGTGGTGAAGCTGCTGGAAACTCAAGAGAAGCAGAGAAACATGGGCTGAGAACTCATCCTTCAGGAGATCAGAAAGAGCTTGCAGTAACAAACTGTCCCTGCCTGAATGCCAGGCAGGACAATGACCTATGGGTTGCCTTCAGGTCAGCTGTGCCTGCTGCTCTGGGTGTCTGTTGACAGTGAGGGTAGCCCAGGGCAGCTGGCCCAGGTACAGACACCTCACCCTTGGGTGCCCAGCTACATTTAGCCAGCCCTTCCTGAGCTGTCTGATCCTAAATAAGCACTTGAACTTCTCATGGATGGTGCTGAGAAGGCCTTTCCCAGGTGCACTGTGTGCTAATATTCATGTCCATCCGATGTCCTCTGGTCCCTTTGCCCTCACCAGCAGGCTCCAAGCCACAGCATTGCATGGAACAGAAGTTGCACATAGTTCTGAAAATGTTCAACTCTGGGAAAGACACACGCAGCTCCTGAGCAGTCCCAATGGTGCCCCTGCCCTGGGCTCACCCCACACTGCTCCTCCCTGGCTGTGCAAGGGGTGCCCATGGCAGGCCTCTGGGGCACTCATTGTGCTTGGTTCATGCTCTCTCACTGTGCCAGACCCTATATCAGCCTGTCATAACACATTACACACCATAAATTTTAAGTGCTAATTATTACACAAATGTCTTATTAGCACTAGAGCTGTTCTGGCACTTTCCAAAGGCTGAGAGCAATAGAAAGCTCATGGATGTGGCACCTGGGGACTTGGGTTAATGCTGGGCTTGGCAGTGCTGGGGGAACAGTTGAACTCAAATGATCTTGAAGGGCTTTTCCAACCTAAATGGTTCCATGACTGACGGCAAGGCTGAGGATGGGGGTGTGTAACAGTCTGCTGGAGGCACTGTGAGGCAGAGATGGACCCTGCCCTGGTCACACCACCAGCTTGGGCCTGACAGACAGGCTCTGCCTGGCTTCTGTTGTGTAGGTGGCTCCTGAGCATCTCAAAGGGCAGGAATTCAATAGCAGTTTCAGCCACTGACCCACCAATTAGGCCAAGCCCTGTATGCCACTTCCCTGTCCCCAGACACTCTCCTTTGGGATGTCACAGCACCAGCCCCACAGCCCCAGCACACTGACCTCACTGCTGCAGCACAACCAAGGCAGGGACATGCCTCAGCATGGGCTGGGGCCAGGCTGGTCCCACATTTCCTCCATGTATGCAGTGTCCCACTCTTCCCAGGTCACCTCTGAACTGGGCAGGATGGGGAACTCATTGTCTGGATTCCCCCAAAGCAGCCTGTGCCCCCTCCTCTGTCAGAGCCCACACAGAGGCAGAGACTATTGCAGGGAGTATAATGGCCCCTCTGCTGTACCATCCTGCCCCCTAACTGGCCACTCTCTTGCTTCTCCATGGTGGACACAGAGCCTTCAACATCTTTTTGGGGGCTCAAGCCAACTAAGGTGATGAGCAATGCATTATACCCAGCCAGGGAACTTCTCTGCCTTAAATCAGGACTCTCTGGACAAAGCACATGATGACCTGGAGCCTTCTGGTCTTTCTCCAGTGGAGCAGATGCTCCATGCTTAGGAGCATCTCTGACAGCTTCCTTTGACCTGAGTCCATGAAGGTTTCTGGACATTCTTGTGTTTCCCAAAGACTGTTCAGAGCCCTGGGGGTCAGGGTGGTGGCCAGTTTGTGGTGTACTCTCTCGGGTTTAAGTTTTCTCTCACCCAAGATTCAGGTGGTGGTTCGGGTGGTTCGAGTGGGTCTCTTTTGCCCTCTGAAGGCTCTGAGTCTGGCGTGAGAATGAAGTGGAGTCTTCAAGGTCTTGTTTTTCCTGGGTTTCTTGCATATTTATTATTTCTTATCTTACAAATTTCTCTGTGCCCGGCTGAGATGTTCACAGCAGCTCAGACACAGGTGACACCCCCGTGATGGGAGGTCACTGCCTTCTTATACAGATAATTATGTGTCTATTATTTACAATTCTGTGCCAATGCCTGTTATCTGTACTAAAAGGGTCATTTCTACTTTGACCCAATCTCCTTAAACTACTTTGTGCCCACGTCACATCAGAAGATGGAGGCCAAGGGAGAAGAAGAAGAACCCAGGGCACCGCCCTAAAATCTCCATCTTGTCCCCCAGTCACCTCCATTCTAAGAATCCCAAAACTACCAAATTTTCCACCCTGTGATTAGCTACACTACTGTCTGTCACACCTTTGTGACTTGTAATTCTTAATCTCAATGTTGGAAGCTTTTTTCATGGACTAAAATCAAAGCCTGTGTCTTTCTGGGCTCTGTGCCAGGCACCCCCATGGACAGACCCCTCCTGTCCAGGATTCAAACCCTCTTTCTCGGGTCCCAGACCCCTCTGCCAAGGTCTGTGACCATCCAGGGCAACTAAAGAAATGCCCTGGACTCTGACATACTCCAGCAAGGGTGGGTGGCTGGTGGCTGGCCCTGCAGGCTGACACCCAGCACCACCAATCCCTGCTGAGAGTTTTGGATTTGTCTCTGCAGGCACCATCCTGAATGTCACTGTGAGTGACCATGACCGGTCAGACTCCCTCCTTCTGTCCTGGGATGAGCCAGAGGGAGGTGCCAAGGGATATCTGCTCGCCCTCTCCTCCCTGGGGTCAGGCATGCTGCTGCAGAATGTGTCTGCTGGACCCAGCACCACCAGCTTCTGGTTCCATGGGCTGACTCCTGGCACACGCTATGAGATCGAGGTGACAGCCACGCTGGCCTGCAGGGACACCACCAGCCAGACCATCACAGCACAGACAAGTAAGGGCTCCCCAGGACCCCAGTGCTCCTACCAGGGATTGTTGTGATGATTGGAGTCCTACTAGTTTGTGGGAGGTTGGGCTTTTGTGGTAATATCAGGCACACGAAAGACGAGGCAGACACAGAAGGTCAGGCAGGAAAAGCTTCTGTTTTAATTTTCTGACTCCATCTTTTATACATCTTGATCAGAAGGCAAAAAAGATTGGCTACAGGGTGCCACCTTTCTGACCTGGTTGGTGAACATCACCATCACTCATATTCCTCCTCCCAGAGGAGAAATATGTAAACAAAATAGATCAATTCTAAATATATACATAGTTTACCTGAAGCTGCGTGAGAATCTCCACTACAAACTGCAAACACTGAAAAGCAGGAAAATTCAGGGCAACAGGCTTTTCCTCAATTTCACAAGAAGTGTCCTAGGATCCTTCCTGGGTCCCCAGAGTTTTAGGGGGCATTTCCTCATCCTTGTGGAGGAGGGGTCCTGCCCCTGCACCTTGTATCAGCTGGATTCATGCTTTATCTTCTCCTCCTAGAATAATGGAGGTAATGATGGACCAGCCCATGATGTGGCTTGCAGAGAGCTGAGGGGTGAAAAATGTCATGCCTGGAGGTCTAGGTCAGTGCTGCTGGGGCTTGGCTCTCATGTGCCTCAGGGCTGTACAAGGGCAGCAGGAAAAATGGGGCAAGAGGGCAGCAGTTGAGCTGGTTTGAACTGGAGGCCTCTGGGAGGGGCTTATAGAAGAATGAGAAAGACTTTGTACATGGGCATCATTTTACAAGGAATTGTAAAATTTTGGCACATCTCTGTCAATCACTGCTCACCCCAGGCCTTGCTCTGTGCCAAGGGCTGGAGAAGGGGACAGGCTGGTGGCTCTACAGCTCAGGTGGGGATGGCAGCCCTTGCCTGCACCTCTCCAGAAGATCCTTGAGTAAATCAGTGCAGATGAAGGTGAGAAACCTCACAAAGGAGAGTAGAGCCAGAGGGAGATTGGACAGTGGAAGGGCTGGTGTCAGGCAGCAGTGGTGGAAGCAGAAGCTGGTTGTCACAGAAAGGCAGGTGGCAGGACCCACAGGGCCAGCAGGAACAGAGGACCTGTCAGCAGGTGAGCTTCCAGGTGATGATGGATTCATCTTTATGTGTTGGCCCTGACCAAGCCTCCCTGCTCAGTTCAGAGTAACTGCTGAGACTGATCCAAGGGGATGGTGCAGCCCACACAGCCCGTGGGAGGATGGTGAGTGGTCAGGGAGGTGATGAAGCTGTGCTTGAGGAATCCTTGCTGGAGCCCCTCTGCTTTGGAGATGGGCTAAGAAATCTGGGGTTGTTCAGCCTGGAAAGGAGAAGGCTCCAGAGTGACCTTAAAATGTGTTTTAGTACCTAAAGGGGATTTGAAAATAGAGAAATAGGGGCTTTTTTCATGGGCAGATGGTGGCAGGACAAGAGGGGAAGAGTTTTAAGCTGGCAGAGGAGAAGTTTGGATCAGATCTTAGGAAGAAATTTTTCCCTGTGAGGGTGGTGAAGCCCTGGCACAGGCTGCCCAGAGAAACTTTGGCTGCCCTATCCCTGGAAGTGTCCAAGGCCGGGGTGGACAGGGCTTGGAACAACTTGGGATAGTGGAAAGTGCCCCTGCCCATGGCAGGAGGTCAGGGGGTGGGACTGGGTGAGCTTTAAGGTCCCTTGCAACCCAAGCCATTCCAGGATTCTGTGATTGGGTTCTGTGAAGCTGGCTGGCAGCACCTCACCAGGCAAAGGCAAGTTCCACCAGCCTGTGAGCAACTTGCCAGGTCAGGCACTCGCAGGCTGGCAGCCAGCAGTGCCTGTGCCATGTCCCATGTCCCCTGCTGGAGGAGCATCCGTGGACAGCAGGGAGAGGGAACTCTGGGGACCAAGGTGGCTCTTGGAACACGTGGTTTATTGCCAGGGTCGTGGGTAAAAGAGCCTTGCCTTCAGCCACCAGCCTGGGCTGAAGGGGTGTCCCCAAGAGAGACATTGCATATCTCCTTTTGTGTTGAATATTCTAATTTACAGTAACCAACCAGCAAGAGATACAAATCCTACAGAATTTACACAGAGCCTATGAGAGCTGCTACATTACTGTATCACTCTGTATTCTAAACCTTAAAGGCTGCTTTCTTATCTGCCTTTTCCCTGATACCTTGGCAGGGCTACTCCCTTGGGCCTCTTGGTGTGTCCCTTTGTTTGCTATAACTAAACCCATCTCTAGCTAATCACCATCTTGCTGCCTGCCATGCTTACACCTCGAAGATTGCTTTCATTTCTATTTCACTCACAGACTTTATGTTTTCAGAATCTCTTGCTCTCGGGTTTAAGTTTTCTTTCACACGAGAGTCAGGTGGTGGTTCGGGCTGTGGTTCGAGTGAGTCTCTTTTGCCCTCTGAAGGCTCTGAGTCTGGTGTGAGAATGAACTGGAATCTTCAAATCTTCTTGTTTCTGGGTTTCTCGTGTGTTTATTATTTCTTATCTTACAATTTTCTCTGTGCCCAGCCAAGGTGTTCACAGCAGCTCCAACACAGGTGACTCCCCCCGTGATGGGAGGTCACTGCCTTCTTATACAGATAATTATGTGTCTATTATTTACAATTCTGTGCCAATGCCTGTTATCTATACTAAAAAGGTCATTTTTATTCTGATCCAGTCTTCTTAAAACTACTTTGTGCCTACATCACATCAGAAGATGGAGGCCAAGGGAGAACAAGAAGAACCCAGGGCACCGCCCTAAAATCTCCATCTTGTCCCCCATTCACCTCCATTCTAAGAACCCCAAAACTACCAAAATTTCCACCCGTGCTGTGCTAAACTACTGTTTTCACACCTTTGTGACTTGTAATTCTTCTCTCAATGTTGGAAGCTTTTTCCATGGACTAAAATCAAAGCCTGTGTCTTTCTAGGTTCTGTGCCAGGGTCTCAAACCCCCCTGCACAGACCCTAGACCCCTCTTTCTCAGGTCCCAGGCCTCTCTGCCGAGGTCTGTGACCATCCAGGGCAACCAAAGGAATGCCCTGGACTCTGACATCTTGCCAAACAATCACATTTGTAAGCTTTTCCTGTCTCATCTTTCCCAACCCCCTGCAGGGCCATCACCTGTGCAGAACCTGACCCTGAGCAGTGGTGGGAGCCGTGTGTCTCTGCAGGCAGCCTGGGCACACGGGCATGGCAGGAGGGATGGCTACACCCTGGCCCTGTGGCACAGCCACTCCCAGACCCTGGTGAGGAACGTGTCCCTCCTGCCCAGTGCCACCACCTTCCTCTTTGACGGGCTCCTGGCTGGCAGTGAGTACGCCCTGAAGGTCACCACACTGTCTGGGTCCAGCCAGGCCAGCACCAGTATCCACCAGTGGACAGGTAGGGAGTGATGGGTGTGCCTGCCCAAGGAGGAAGGGGTGGTGAAAGGGTTTGGCAGGGAGGATGCAGCACATGTGCCAGGCTGGCAAGAGGAGGAGGTCTCCAGGCTTGTGTATGGTGGGGAACAGCTGGAGTGTTTCACAATGTAGTGATTTGAAAGCAAAACAGGTGAGAGGCTCCAAGTCAGAAATACAATATAATAAGAAGAAAGGAAAGAAAAAGTAAAATAAAATAAAATAAATGCAATAATACAAAAGACCACTGACAGTCAGAATACAACCTGAGCAGGGTGATGGGAGCAGTCCAGATGAGGGGGTCTTCTTGAAGCTGTGATCCCGTAGAAAGGTCTGGTAGCTCTGGTCCTCTGGGAATCCAGTGGGGAAGGGCTGCCTGTACTGTCCCAAACCCCAGATTATATCCAGGTGAGAATGCCTGGCTCCTCCCCCTGGGCGGAGCATCTCACAATGGGATGGTGAGTCATCCAGGGGGTCCTTGATGGCCCATTAAAGAGAGAGAGCTCCTGGAGGGAGTTATCTGTGAGTCCTGCAGCAGGCATTGATGGGCCATTAACAGAAGACAGCCCAGAGGGAGGGGTCTGGGAGAACACTGCTCCAACAATTGGATCCAACAGTTCATGAAGATGGTGATAGAATACTTTGTGCACATCCTATACTACAACCCAGGACACACATCCCCACTGAGAGCCAAGTGCCTGGGCCAAGGGGAAAACTTTGCACCTTGGGCCTGCCTTGCAGCACCCACAGCTTGGATTTGTCTGTTCCCAAGGGAGAGGGGCAGTCTGGGGATTCTGGATCTCATGGCTGCTGAGAGCTGCAGGAGTGCTGCAGTACCCAGTCTGCCACCCCTCTGCCCTGCAGCCTGAGAGAACATGACAAGGTGGAGGCACCTCAAGGGCCCTCCAACCTGTGTGGGAGGGGGCACGGGAGGGACATCCCTCAGTAGACCCCTTCCAGACCTTTAGCCCCCATGCCATAGAGAGCAGCTGTGGGCACAGGGGCCTCTGGGGAGAGAGGAGGGTCCAGGGACCACCAGCCCCAGTGCTGAACCTTGCTGTGTCCTGCTCTTCCCCTCAGCTCCCTCCAGCCCCACCCAGCTGAGGCTCAGCCCAGGTTCCAGCACCAGCCTCGTTGCCTCCTGGGCAGATGCTACAGGGGCTGCCTGGCTCCACCTTGAGCTCCACAACCTCCTCACCCAAAAGGTCAGCACGACCCTGTCAGCCAGGAGGGGCCTCACCAGCTACACCTTCCAGCATCTCCACCCTGGCACTCAGTACTGGCTGGGGCTCAGTGCCATGGCTGGGCCCCACACTGTGCTGGGACCCAATGCCACTGCCTGGACATGTGAGTATGAACTTGGTGGTCCCAGCTTTCTCCCTGCCTCTGGTCCAGCCTCTGAATCCAAAGGTTTCCTGCCAAAGCTTTGGGTGCACAGGGTGATTTTGCTTGGACCTGGCCAAAAGCTGCTCCAGGACCCAGCTCTGGGGCACTGCTATAGTGGGGCCAGTGAACCCCTTCAGCAGGTGGATCCCCTGTGTTGGCCTGCTTCTCCCTGGGATTCAGTGGGAGCAGCCTGTGGTCTCTACCCTAGGAGGAGGATGGAAGGGCAGCAGATCCCACTGGTGCTGCTGGGGCTTGGCTCTCATGTGCCTCAGGGCTGTACAAGGGCAGCAGGAAAAATGGGGTAAGAGGGCAGCAGTTGAGCTGGTTTGAACTGGAGGCCTCTGGGAGGGGCTTATAGAAGAATGAGAAAGACTTTGTACATGGGCATCATTTGACAGTGATGGGACAAGGGGTGAATGGTTTTAAACTAAAATAGGAGAGATTTAGATTAGATGTTAGGAAGAAATTCTTCCCTGTGAGGGTGCTGAGGTCCTGGCACAGAGTGCCCAGAGCAGCTTTGGCTGCCCCATCCCTGGGAGTGTCCAAGGTCAGGATGGACAGGGCTGGGATAGTGAAAGGTGCCCCTGTCTATGTCAGGGGGGTGGAATGATTGAGCTTCAAGGTCATTTCCAGTCCAAACCATTCCACAATTTTACGATTCTATGAAATGGATTTTCAGTTCTCTTTGATTGTTGTCAAGGATATGTTGTGGTAGCACCTGATAACCTCATCCTGGTGGATGTTCCCAACATGATGGGCACTGTGCAAATACAGCCAAGGAATCCAGGAGCCTCTGGCAGGTCAAAACAGTGAGGGCAGCCCTCCCAGAACCCACTATTGCACCATTCCCCCAGCCCTCTCTCTGCTCTGGTCTCAGGCTGATGAGGGTCCTGAAAGAGGGGGACTTTGCTGGTGACACCACATCCATAGCCCGGTAAAAAGTTCCAGTCCTGAACTTGCTCTCCCAGATATTTGCAGGAAAACCTGGAGGGAGATGGAGAGGGAGAGCAGATTGACACTGAACACCAAGGTAGTGTTGGCCCTCACATGATGGAGGTGCCAAGCTGCAGACTCAGAGCTGCTGTGGCCAGTGACTTGTCCTGGCACTGGCCAAATACTGGTCATGTGTATGCTGGGAGGACCTGGGTGCCACCAGGTGTCAAGTCTCCATCTCCTTCCTGCTCCACCTGCCAGCTCAGGAAGCTGGAGCCTGCTCCCTGCTGACTCTGCAGATGGGATTTTGGAAGGCCTCCAGAGCTCCAGCTGGTTTGTTTCTGCTCTGGAGTGAGGCTGATTCCTGCTATTGCTGTCTGCAGCTCTGACCTGCTCCACTGAACAAAATTCCCCCATGCCAGAAGCATGAGCCAGGGGTGTCTGGCCAGGAGTTTGGTCCAGGCCAGTTCCTGGGAATATCAGCAAGCCCATGATGGGATGTGAATGGAGTGGAGGGAGACTTTTAGGAATTTCTCAGCAAGGCTGCCAGATTGTCTGGACTCTGTTAGTCCAGGAATGCTTGTGCTGGGGAGTGCAGATGGCTCACTCCAAAAGGATGTCTAAGGCTGGACATAACCCTGCCTGGAATGAGGCTCAGGAGAGTGAGGGGTACAAAGTACCCCACAACCCTGACTCACACAATCCTATTCCCTTCCAGACCCCTTGAGCCCTGGGAATGTGACCCTGAGCAGTGCAGAGGAGCAGAACTCCTTAGAGGCTCGCTGGAGTATCCCAGGGGGACAGAGGGACTTCTACCTGGTGACCCTGCGAGAGGGAGAGGATGGCATTCCAAGCAGGAACATCTCTGTTGGTGGGGACAATGATCATGTCACCTTCCACGGGCTGAGCCCTGGCCAGCAGTACTCTGTCCAGGTGGTGGTGGTGGCAGGGCCATACAGGGCATCAGCACACAGCACAGCAGCCTGGACAGGTGAGCAGAAAGCCCACGTGTGCCCCTCGAGGCTGTTCCTGCTGCCTGGTGAAGGGGCTGCTGCCTGGAGGGGGCTGGGGGGGAGGCAGGCATAGGGACAGGGCACCTGGGGACACCTGGTCTCAAGAACAGGCTGTGGATCAGAGCATCAGAATCTGCCTCCTCATAATTCCTGGTGAGGGTGGGCTCAGAGGTCCTGGGCAGGCTTGTGCCAGCAAGTGCCAGGCACAGATCAAGACCAGATCCTGCTTTGTGCCTTCTGGACTGTTTGGCAGGGTGCAGGCAGCTTCCTCCCTTCCCCTCACCACAGCTGGATGGGTGGGCAGGGAAGCACCACCAGCCCCTCCAGTGGGAGCATCTCCCTGTGCTCAGTCTCTCCTGGGTGACTTGTGGAGCCACAGCTGGTGCTGCCCCAGAGCTGCCGCTCTGGGAAAGGACAGTTGGAGCTGTACAGAGTGTGGGGAGGTACCCACCCAACCTGTGGTACTGGGCCACTAATAGCTCTCCCTGCAGCCCCTTCTGCCCCTGTGTGGGATGGAGACAACTGCAGTGTCACAGAACCACAGAACTGTTAGGGTTGGAAGGGACCTCTGGAGATCATCTAGTCCCCTGCTCTAGGGTCACCTAGAGCATTCTGAAAAGCAGAAAATATCACATGAAAGCAATCTTCCTGCCTGATGCACTGCCCCATATCATGCTGTCCTTGTCCCTTGCAGAACCACGAGCACCATCTGGCGTGAGCCTGTCCAGCCAGGGTAGCCCCCACAGCCTGCTGGCCAGCTGGGAGGAGGCCACAGGGGAGGGCTATCTGCTGGTCCTCAGCCTTGCAGAGCACCCTGTGAAGAACAGCTCCTTGCTCAGGGGTGTCACAAGCTTCACCTACGAGGGCCTCCACCCTGGGACCCTCTACACCTTTGAGGTCAGCACTGTGGCTGGTCCCTACACATCTTCACCCCGCTGCATCTCCAACTGGACATGTGAGTGCCCTGGGTTCCCACTGGATCCTGCCCTTCCCCCTGATGTCACAGGGCACTGACAGGACACATCTTCTACAGCTTCATCCAATAACTGGGCAAAAGGCTCAGGAGGAGGCAGAGGTGCTGCTGGATGTGTCTGACCCTGCTCTGTTTCCCAATCACCAGGCACAAGGGGCAGCTGAGCCCAGTGCCCTTCTCCTCCTTCTCCTCAGCCCACCCTCCTGTGGCACTGCTCAGGCTGTCACTGCCTTGAGCCACCCCCTCCACCACCCACCACCTCCTCCAGCACCAGAACAATTTTTTCTCTGTGCCAGTTTGAACTGTGCTGGCCCAGTCCGTGCTGGAGTGGTGTGTGGGTGTCAGCAGGGGTGACAGTGGGCAAAGCACCTGGATGCAGGTTTTCCCAGGGAAGGGACCCCTGCCCCAGCCCATTTGGAGTTGCACTTCTGTCAAGTGATTCTAGACCTTTCCTTTTCTAGACCCTTTGCCCCTAGAGCAGCTGACCCTCAGCAATGGGGGCCACAGCACCTCTCTGCAAGCCTCCTGGAGAGCAGTTTCCTCTGGCAGCACCGGCTACACAGGGACCCTCTGGGAAACCAAGTCCCAGGAGCAGGTCAGGAATGTGACTGTGGGGAGTGACTGGACAAATGTCACCTTGGAGAACCTGGTCCCTGGGCGACAGTACACACTGGAGATGGCTGCCATGGCTGGGCCTTACCGATCCCCTGTGAGATCAGCCACTGACTGGACGTGTGAGTGTGACAGTCCTACCCCACCCTACTGCAGGGCACAACCACCACCTGCCTGTGAGAGCAGAGCACTCACAGCAGGACTGTGGCCCATGTGTGGGGAGGTGGGGAGTCAGAGATGGGGGCACATAGACAGAATGGGCTGTCAACTGGAGCCACATCCAGCCATGTTGGAAGTAAAAGGATCTGCAGTGCAGGCAGAACCCATCACTGAACAGAAAACATTTCCAAATGTCACCCAGGGGAAGGAGGGGACCCGCTCCCATGGCTGCGCTGGGTTTGGTGTGCTGACTCCTGACCTAACCCCAGCAGGTGCAGGCAGTGGAGGGTGCCCAGGACAGGTGTGTGCAGCCCCCACACCACACCACAGTCTGCTCTCACTGCCTGGGTGTCTCTTCTCCCTCAGACCCCCTGGCTCCGGCCGGCGTGACACTGACCAACACCCGGCGCCCAATGGGGCTCTCGGCCTTCTGGGACAAGGCTGCTGGGGATGTGGACCAGTTCCACCTCCAGCTCTACAGCAAGAGCCATGCAGCACAGAGGAACACCTCAGTGGGGCCAAACACCCACAACTTCACATTCCTGGGGCTGTCCCCTGGCACTCAGTACTTCCTGAAGGTGACTGTCCTCGCTGGCCCATACAGATCCTCGTCACACTTTGCCACTGAGTGGACATGTGAGTCAGAAGTGTTCCCGCTCTCATGTAGGGATGGGACATCGTGGCACTGCCTGCAAGGCTAGCAGTGACACAAGCTTGTCAGGGTGGAGGGAGGGCTCTGGTGAGACCTGCATGCTCCTTTTCCTGGAAGACAGAGCACGTGTCATAGGTTAGGTGCTCGGCCCCAAAAACCCTTTTCCTCAGCTTAGGTTTTCCCCAGTCACATTGAACCTTCTGTCTAGACCACTGGTGATCAAGGCCAGCCAGGAACTGGTGGGAGAGGGATGTGAGAGAGGAAGCACAGAGGCCTATATGAGATTGTTGCTCCCTGTCTGTGGAGCAGAACAGCCCACTGAGAGCTGAGTGCTCTCAGCACCTGCCTGCCAGCAGCACCCTGGGGACACCCACAGGCAGCTTGCACATCCCTCAGGAGAACGGGGGATCTGGTGGTCAGGTGCCCCCACTTCTCTTTCAGCCCTGTGCAGAGGTGCAGGCTGTGCCTTGGCTTCTCCAGGTGGCTCCTCCACCACCTCATGGGCCTCCATCCTCTGCTTTCCTCCAGATCCACTGTCCCTGGCTAACGTGAGTGTGCAGCCTGGCCGGAAACCCCAGGAGCTGCACGTGAGCTGGGTGGAGTCCGGAGGTGGCAGAGATCACCTGGTACAGCTCTCAGTGGCTGAGTCCCTGTCCATCATCAGGAATGTGTCTGTCCCCCGTGGAGTCAGCCAGCTGGAGCTGGAGGGGCTGGTGCCCGGCTCCCGGTACCGCGTGGAGATCATTTCCCAGGCTGGGCCTCACCGCATCTCCTCTCAGACTGCCATCGGCTACACTGGTACAGCACAGCTCCCCTGCTCCCTCCAGCCTTACACACTGTGTGGATACCCACAGTCCTCAGCTCCCAGCTTCATTCCCAAACTAGAGTCAGCTCTGAGCACCCCAGGTCTGTCCCCAGTGACACCGTTTCTCTCCTGCAGTCCCATTGCCTCCTCATTCCCTGTCTGCCAGCCCTGCCAGCACGGCCCGGGCTCTGGCTGTGCACTGGGAGGCTGCTCCTGGCCAGAGGGATGGATACCTGCTCAGCGTGCTCCAGGACGGCTCTTCTGCACTGCCAAGGAACCTGGAAGCAGGGAAGGACAGCACCAATGTCACTGTGGCACAGCTGGAACCAGGAACGTGCTACCTTGTTATGGTCTGGGCAGTGGCTGGGCCCTACCGCTCCCTCCCCGAAAACATCACCAGCTGCACAGGTCAGCAGCTGTGACACCCACGGGGAATGGGGTCAGTGTGGGCAGCTGGGGAGAGGAAAGGAGGGGAGGGGAGGGGAGGGG
>JANPWX010000150.1:648214-678267 GCA_024734555.1 Trochalopteron elliotii | reverse complement strand
ACATCCTTCCTTCCTTCCTTCCTTCCTTCCTTCCTTCCTTCCTTCCTTCCTTCCTTCCTCATTCTCACTACTGTTCCTATGTGCAGACACGAAAAACTTTAACTGATTCTTACTGAGTTGCTTTATATTCACACCTCTGCCAAACAGGGGCTCTTGAGCTGCTGGTTAGGACAGCACTGGCCCAGATTGGTGATAACACCCAGCGTGTGGGAAATGGCTTGTTTTTCCCAGGGGAAAAACAAAAGGGAGTTTCCAGAAAGCCATTGCCTTGGAAATTCCAGCCAGAGTGGAGTCATCAAGAGCAGAGAGCAGTTCTGGTGTGCTGGGTTATCCTGCCTGGCAGGGGAATGGCTGACAGTGCACTCCCATCCCGTGTCCATCCCAGGTCCCTGGGCTGGCATGGGGATCTCAGAAGCTTGGAGACTGATCACCCATCTGATCTGTCTGTTCTGTATTGCTCATGCCTCACCCTCAGGTGTAGCAGGGCAGAGCTTGCTGGTTCACCCCTCAGCCTCAGCTCTGGAGGGGTAGAGAGGGGTCAGCTGGGGATGGAGAGGGAACAGCAGGGCAGAGGCCTCAGACCAAAGTCTGTCAGCAGCCTCCAGGGGACTTCAACAGCAGCACAATCACACCAGGACAGCCCCACATCCAGGCACAGGCTCTGTACCTGCCCCACCCACTGGGAGTTTTCACTGCAACAGGGACCTCCCGTGGGGGAGCAGCTTGTTCAGGGACATCAGGCCCTGTCATCAGGCCACTGCCATGATTCAGTAACATGAGTCAATAACATGGACTGAACTGTCCAGTTATTCAGGACTAGAAGGTACTTTTACACCACAGCTTTCTTACTTTTACACCACAGCCTTCTTTCAGTTTGGCTGCCCTAACCAACCTAAATGTTCCCAGTACATACAGCACTTGACCTAAATATCCTAAATATTTGACCTAAATATCTTAAATATCCAGCCTAAATATCCTCAGCCTAAATATCCAACCTAAATATCCGCAGTAGACTCTGCTGCTGAGTTAATGATTATTTGGGTGGTGAAAAGCTGACAGCTCATTCCCACTCAGAATTTCTGTTCTTGTTTCCTGTCTTTCAGTGAGTTATTTATCCACAAGCCCTCATCTTTCATGCCATGGCATCTGCAGGCTCACTTTTCAAAGGAGATCTGTGCCCTGGCAGCCAGGTATGGGGGTGCTACCCCCACACAGTCAACAAACTCTTAGCTGCTAAAGTCCAGTGCTACCTTGAAAAGCTTTGGCTTGCATTTAGGGCACAAGAAGGGGCCCTTCCAAGTCACCTGCTCAGAAGGAAGTCAGCTCTGCAGAGAGCTGAGGGCATTGCTGTGCCTGCTGCCAGGAGGGGGACAAGGGGCAGATCTTCACAGGGAAGAGGATGCACAGCCACTTCTGTGTGTGTGCAAGGAAGGGTCTGGGTCAGGGCTCAGCCCTTCCAGCTGAAATGCTTCTGTGTCAAACAGGGCTCAGCTCTTTCCTGTCAACCCTGTTAACCAGCTGACATGAACTATGTGGTTTTAATTTTTTGTGTCCTATAAGAGATTAGGCACTACCTTTCTCTGCAGGTAACCCTTTGGAGGAGAGCTGCTTCCCATTTGTGCTTTCTGAACAATTTCTCATGCTTTCCCAAGTGGATCAAACTTGTCCAAGAGGCAGAAAAGGGATGAAAGACCATTTCCACTCGTCCCCTAAATCCATAATAGAAAAGCAGCTTTTTCCAGGCAGTGGTCCTGTTCCCCTGGGTCCTGTGTGCTGGGTGCTGGGTGCTGGGTGCTGTGCTCAGCTCAGGCTGTCCCTGACACAGGACTCTGCTTTGCCTTCAGGTTCAGCATTGCTGCCTTCACCAAATATGACCCAGTAGCCCCTGCTGTGACATTCACCATGTTCTCAGGTAAGCTGGAGAAGAGCATCTTTCCTACCTGGCTGTGTAGGTTAGAGGGAATGAACAGCCAGAGGGAGCTCATAGGCTACAGTTAATAAAATAAATAGAATAAATGCAGCCATATATAATAGAATTATAAAATGGTTTGGGTTGAAAGAAACCTTAAAGCTCATCCTGTTCCAGCCCCTGCCATGGGCAGGGATGCCTTTCACTCTCCCAGGCTGCTCCAAGCCCCATCCAACCTGGCCTTGGACACTTCAGGGATGGGACAGCCACAGCTTCTCTGGGCAGCCTGTGCCAGGGCCTCACCACCCTCATAGTAAAAAAATCTTTTACTGATTCTTCTCTCTATACTCTGTCTTTTTAATTCCAGCTGCTGGATCCAGTGCAGACACAGCTCCACTCTCAATGCCAGTAATTGCTGGAATCATTGTGGGATTTCTTTTGACACTTGCAGCTGTTTTGGCTTTGGTTTACTGGAAACAGCTCAAAGCAAAGAGGTGAGCATGAGCCATATCTTACCTGTTGAGTGCAGGCTGAGATACCCAACCTTCAGTGCCAAGCCTGGAGGAGAGCAGGGAGAGGGGGTAAAAAGAGACTTAAACCACCACATGGGCTGGTGGAAGTGTGCCTGGCAAGAAGCCAAAGGCAGAGGGGAGAGAGGAGCTGCCCATGTGCAGTGAAGTCACAAAACCCTACAGGTGTGCAAGGCACTGTGCCTGCTGGTGGTACACAATACCTCATGGCATTGATCTCTGCACTGCAGGCAAAAGTAACAGCTCTGTGCTTTGATTCTAGAACCAAGAAGAGCAGCCCACCCCAGGAAATGGTGACCTACAGCTTGAGGTGGGTGCTGGAGTCTGCCCTCTGCATGGCCCCACTGCAGCTCCCACTGTCCTTTACCTACTTCCTTTTTCATCCTTTGACTCAGGAAAAATCCAACTGTCTCCTCTCCTCAGTTATTTTATTAATCAGTCTTTCCCAAGTTCATTATTTATTGCCCAGCTCCATTCCAAGTCAATGCATTGTCTACACCTCCTCTGCCAGTTTCTGCAGCAGGAGAATATTCTCATCTCCCTGAATTCTTCCCAGTATTTAAATACTTAAATACTTAAATACAGTATTTAAATATTTAAATATTTATTTAATATTAAATAAATACTTCCCAGTATTTAAACTGTTGGACCCACTCCCCTGGCAGTGGGGTGGGCTATAGACCATCCCTGTGTGCATCCAGGTACTGCAGCTCTCATGGCTGAGCTGTCTCAGTGACTGGCTGGCCAGGCCTCCCAGGAACTAAAACAAATTTTCCTCTGGATTTCATTTCCTGCAGAAACGTGCACCGGCCAGTTCCCCTGCAGAACTTCAAGCAGTACTATGAGATGAAGACAGCAAATGCTAATCAAGCTTTTTTCCAGGAGTTTGAGGTGAGATGAGAGCCCTCCCAGAGATGACACTTGGTTTCTCCACTCAGCAGCTCGTGCTGTTGGGTGTCCAATATGGGCTCCAGGGATGGTCACCCATCTGCAGCAATCCAGACACTCTGTGAAGCAGCCTTGGAGGCCAAAGACTGGATGGACCAAGTGATAACCAGTTCCTTTGCTCAAAACCTGTTTTGTTCAAGTTCTGGTCAAAACCCCTGTGGTGTGAGGTGAACTAGCACAGAGCAGAGTGCCCCAGCCCTGACTGGAGGTGAAGGTGGGAGGGGTGGCCATGAGAGCCACCCTGACACTGTTAGAAAAGAGCCTGCAACCAGAGGGAAGAGGAGCACTCTCAGACCTCCAGGGTCAGACTGTGAGCTTCACCTCGGGCTGCCTTCCCTGGCTCCCACTGCCAGCATCTGCAGCCTCTGGACTGTTCTGCTGCAGCCTCTTCAAATTCCCATCACCAATTTCAAACCCTCCCTCAGATCACCCTTTTCTGGCTTCTTGAGTGAGGACAGGGGCAGAAGCAGATGCAGCACAAGATATTTCTGTTTGCTCAGCAGAAAATCCTCTGAGCTTTGTGGTAGATTTCCTAGGCTTTTCCCCCCAGTACTTGTTCTTGGACTTTTCTTTTAAATATGAACAGTGCTGTTGGAAAAGGCAGTGGGAAAAGCCACCATGGCTCAGAGTGCACAGGCCATGTGAGGGAGGACTGGAGCAGTTCTCTCTGTGAGGATAATCCTCATTACCCTCCAGATAGAGCCACTGGCCATGAGCAGGGAGCTGAGCTGACCAGGAGCTCTCCAGAGGAATGTTTGTGCTTATCTTTTCCCCTGTCCTACAGGAGCTGAAGGAAGTTGGGAAGGAGCAGTCCAAGGTGGAGGCTGAGCTCCCAGCAAATGTCTCCAAGAACAGATATGCCCATGTGTTGCCCTGTAAGTGCTGTCTCTTCCCTTCTCCCCCAGCATCCAGGGTGGGAGCTCACAGGGCAGTGTTTAAGGACAGGCTCACCTTGCATCACTGCCAGGGTCAGAGCCTGGCTCCTGTCCTGGGAGCAGAAGGACTCTTGAGATGGGCCTCAGTTTTCTGCTGGAGACTCAAGGCTTAATGGTTGAGCCAGGGCTGAGCCCCCATCCTCCCCAGCACCTCCAGCTCAGGATGAGTCCCAACAGGAGACCAGAGGGGGTCCTTGAGCTTCACTGATGGGCCTCATGACCCCAGTTCTGTTTTTGAGTCCCCTGCTAGCCCAGCTGGCAGGCACTGCTCACCTCTCTGGGGAGAAGGAGCCTGGCAGAGCACAGAGCCTCCCTGCTGGAGCTGTTAAAGCTTCTCCCACTGGGTTCCCCAGGTGGCCATGTCCCAAGGGCTGCCTTGGGGCTCAGCTCTGTGTGGTCTCTTTCAGATGATCACTCTCGGGTCAAGCTGAGCCAGCTGGGGGAGGATCCACACTCAGACTACATCAATGCCAACTTCATGCCTGTGAGTGCCCACTTGCCTTCCCCACCCAGATGTGGCCAGAGGGCACCATCACTAAAACTCTGCCTGGGTTGAGGCAGAGTGTCCCCTTCTGTGAGGGCTGGTGGGCATGAGGTGCTGGTGAAGGCACAGCTGGCACAGGCCAGTGAGAAGCTGGGGGAAGGTGGAGCTGTGTGGTTGCCCTTTAGCAGGCATTGGTGGAGCCTGTGAGATGGCAAATGCTGTGATTGCAGAGGTGTGAGTGTGGGAAGACTGGCAAGTCTTTCTGCTTTCTTCTTGTGGACTGTATCCTCTTCCATCACCTCCCAGCTTACTGCCCTGTCTCTCTGCCTGCTCTTTTTCTTTCTGGTCTGTGCAGCTGCATTTGAACAACCCTGGAGCTGTGCCTTCATCCCCCATCTGGGAGGTGTTCCCAGGTAACAGGCAGGGCACACAGCATGCATGTGCTGTTGTGTAGATCTGTGGGGCAGGTGTGTGTCCAAAGACCAAGAAATACCCTGAGACCCAGCATGCTCACCCTGCCCTGAAGGGGAAGCCCAGGGATGATCTAGATCTGTCTTTCTCTGGTTAGACTGAATGAGGAACTGCTTGGAGGGAAATGGTGTGGGTCCCTTTATTCCAGATATGTAGAAAGCATATGCTGGGCAGCTCATGCTTTCTGTGAAATCAGCTGCTTCTGAGATCAGCTGCCTGGGAACTGTGCCCATGTGGGCTGAGGGCAATGGGAATTTCTCCTACCACAAAAACACACCAGGCTAGTCCCAGGGCAGGACCCACCTGCCTTGGCAACCTGCTAACTCATCTTGCTCTTGTCTGCCTCTTGCTCAGGGCTACACATCCCAGCAAGAGTTCATTGCCACCCAGGGGCCTCTAAAGAAAACCATAGAGGACTTCTGGAGGCTGGTGTGGGAGCAGAACGTCTGCAATATCATCATGCTGACAGTGTGCATGGAGAATGGGAGGGTAGGTCCAGCCCCAGCCCAGACCTGGGGGTGTGAGCTGAGCCCAGAGCTGGGTCTGTGTCCTCCACAAAACCCCTACTCTGATATGGCTCCAAGATGAGCACAGTCCACACAGCTTCCCTGAGAGACAGTTTGGGGGAAGAGAGGCTGATCTGTGCAGCTCAGCCTTAGCTTGGGGCAGAACTTAGCTGGGACCATACCCATCAGATATTTCTCCAGAATCTGAAATTGCCATGTCCTCTGGGTGAACCACCTCCCATGGACTGTTCCTCCAGTCTCTAGGGATGATGAGACCCACACAGGCCCTTTTTTCTGGGGGAGGCTGAGATCCAAATGACAGGGCTGTGAGGGAGAGCTGTGCAAAGCTCTGAGGGGGAAGGGGAAACACCCCTGCCTGCTCCCCCAGACCTGTCCTGGCTCCCCTCACAGCTGCTGCTCTCGAGATGCTCCCTGGGAGCCAGAAGATCACCCTGGTCCCTCAGTGGCCTCACTGGGACCCTGTCCTGCTCTAGGTGCTGTGTGATCATTACTGGCCATCAGAATCTGCCCCAGTGTCCTATGGGCAGGTGAGGGTCCACCTGCTGACACAGAGCAGCTCTGAGGAATGGACCATACGGGAGTTCAAGCTGTGGCACGTGAGTTCAGTCTCCAGGGGATGTGGGGACTAGTCAGGGGTTTGGGGCAGGCACTGGCATTTCTCCTCAGAGCTGGTGGCACCTTTCCCTGCCATTTGTGGGGCTCAGAGAAGATCCAAGCCCTGAGGAGCAGTCTGCCCCTTCAGATGGGTGACACAGGGGTGTCCAGCTGTGTCACGCTGCTCTCCACCCTTGCTCTCTTGTTTCCATGTCCCTTCTCTGGGACAGCCTGCACTTTCCAGGGCACGTTCCCTGGCAGTCAAAGGCAGGTGTCCTCCCTCCCACCTCCACATGTCCCAGCATGGCAGGAGCCTGTAGGGGAGGACGGAGGAGCAGAAGCCACCAGGCAGTGCAGACCTGACCTTGGCTGTTCCCTGCAGCTGAGCCAGGTGTCCTCAAGTCCCCAAGTGCTGGCAGGGCTGTGGGGTGTGAGCCTGCCTCGGGGGGGCTGCACACCCATCCCCACTGCCCCTGCAGGAGGGTCTGCAGGCAGAGAGGTTCGTGTCCCACCTGCACTACACGGCCTGGCCCGACCACGGCATCCCAGAGTCCACCTCCTCCATCATGACCTTCAGGGAGCTGGTCCAGGAGCACATCCAGAGCACCAAGGATGCAGGGCCCACCCTCGTGCACTGCAGGTGAGGCTGTGCCCCACGGGGTGGTGGGGATGAGAGCAGGGGGAATGAGGGTCCTACTCGTGCACAAACTGTGAGGGAATGCAGTGCCCAGGAGACACAGCTGCTCTGTGGAGTTTTCTGCTGGGGTGTTGAGGAATACTGTCACCCTGAATTTTCCTGCTTTCCAGTGTTTGCAGTTTGTAGTGGAGATTCTCATGCAGCTTCATATAAACTATGTAGATAGTTAGAACTTATCTATTTTTTTTTTCAAGCAGGAAAAAGCTTTATTCTAATTTCTGACAACATCTTTTATACATTTTGGCCAGAAGGCAAAAGATTGGCTAAACAAGTCACCACCTTCTTGACCTGATTGGTGAACATCACCATCAATCACATTCCTCCTCTGCGAGGAGAAATATGTAAATAAAATAGCTAAGTTCTAACTATCTACATAGTTTATATGAAGCTGTGTGAAAACCTCCACTACAAACTGCAGACACTGGAAAGCAGGAAAATTCAGGGGGACAGAGTACAGGTTTGCTGGCAGCCTGCCCTAACCCCAGGGTGTGGGGCAGGGGGAAATGATCAGCACCAAGGCAGGGCAGCCTGAGTGGCCCCTCAGCCCCACACCCTGCTGGGAGCAGTGTGCTCAGGCAGTGCCCAGGGAGCAGCTTTGGGGAGGGTGTCCAGCAGCAGGAGGGAGCCATGGGCTGTGGTGTCAGGCCTTGTTTAACCCTTGCTGTGTGTGCTCTCAGTGCTGGTGTGGGCCGCAGTGGCACCTTCATTGCCCTGGAGCAGCTGCTGCAGCAGATGAGGCAGGAGAAGCTGGTGGATGTTTTTGGTGTTGTTTACGCCCTGCGGATGAACCGGTACCAGATGATTCAGACACTGGTGAGATCTCTGCTCCCTCTTTTCCCCTGGCCCCTCACTTCATTCTGTTAGAGTTCACAGGGCTGGCAGTTGGATGAGCTGGCTGGCCAGCCCCAGCACCCCCAGGCTGGTCCTCAGCCTGTCACTGTCATCCTGCTGCTGAAAGCAGCAGCTCAGCTGGAGTGGAAATTGCTGGGGGGGTCTTTGGCTGCTTCATGCCCTGCTAGACCCACAACAGCAACATCCAGAGTCTCAGAGACCTCCCAGGAGGCTGAGAAACACCCCAGAGCACTGAGGAACAGGATCAGGCCCTTTGCAAGCAATTCTTAACTCACACCATGTTGTTGGTCTGTGATGCTCCACAGTCTGTCTCCTATCTCCCGTCCTTGGGGCTGGCACAAGGTGTCAGAATTGCCCTTCAGGAGAGAGAACATACCCACCCTCTCATGCTGTCTCTGCAGTGTGATGGTCTGTGTTGCTGTCTGCCTTTGCCTTCCAGTCCCAGTACATTTTCCTGCACAGCTGCATTCTGGACAAGATCTTGGAGGAACCTCTCCTGGATTTATCAGGGACAGAGAGGTAAGGCCTTGCTGTGCTTTGCCACTCTGCCCACCCTGATCCACAACCCCTCCCAGCAGGCCTTGGCTGCAGGACACAAGGACAGGGAAGCCCAGCCAGCCCATCCCAGCTGGTGCTGTGAGTGGGGTCAGCACAGGGTGGCTTGTTCCCTGCAGCACAGGGAGCCCAGCACAGAACAAAGTCTGCCAGGTACACCAACAACAGAGATCTGCAAAGCTGTGCTGGGGAAAGCAGTTCCCTCAGCCTCTGGCTTCCCAGCCCACAGGCATGTCCTAGAGATCTGTACAAACTGGAGAGGCTTGTGGCAGCAGGGTGACCTTGGGATGTCCCTCCTAATGGAGGCCAAGAGGATGGAGGAGGGTCCAGTTGGGCTTTGACCACCTGTCATATTGTCTTGGGCCTACATCAGGAGGTCATGCATTTGTCTTTGTGATCAGATTTTCTCCTCCCTAATGCAGAACAGGATGTCCTTGGTGCCTCTTGGGAATGAGCCCTGGGCTGTGTCACCCCTGAGTCCTGCCTCTGTCTAGGGGGGAGCAGGTTGTCAGGGGCCAGAGCTGGGCTGGGAGCCTGGGACACCCCTGGCATTTGAGGAGTGAAGGTCTGCTCACAGCCCTGCTGCAAACACAGCCTGGGGGCTGCTGAAGGAGCTTAGCCTCACCATTCTGTCCTGGCTCTCTCCCCAGGTCCTGCCCCATCCCACTGAAGAGCTTTGCCCAGCACTATGCCCAGAAGGCAGCCAAGTCCCACGTGGGCTTCCTGAGGGAGTACGAGGTGAGAGCTGCCCCGGGCAGGTGCAGGGAGTGCTGCCATGGCTGTGTGTGCTGAGGGGACCTGGGGAGTGATTGAAGCTGCTCAGGCTGGAGGACACCCCGTAAGTGCCTCCTGAGGGGTCCCATGCCCCAGTTTCCTGGGTGTTCTGGCAGTGTCCCCTCTCCACAGCATTGCATGCCCAGTCACACAGCTCCCTCATGCCTTCTGCACTGGACAGGGTCTATCCACCACCCCCTCCCTCCCAGCAGCAGCCCTCTCCTGACAGCATGGCACAGCCCACTCCAGAGCTGCTCTCCTGCTCAGGCTTCTGCATGTGCAGCCATGACCCCCCTCTGCTGAGCCCAGGTGTCCTCAGGAGGCCCCAGTTCCTCCTGCTCCTGACCCTTCCTGCTCACTGCCTCCTCCCCCCTCTCTCACCCTGGCAGGCCCTCCTGGAAGTTGTCAAGGAAGAAGCCAGCTCTGCATCACCATCTTCAGGCAGCCAGCAGGCACGGCCCTCCTCCAGCATCCTGCCATGTGAGTTCTGTGACACCTTGCATCCTCTTCCTTCCTGTGCCTTTTCCTTCTGTGTGGAGCCAGGCTGGATCAGGGCCAGAAGTCCACAGCATAAAAAAGTATTTTGAGACTTTGGTGACTCCCCCAGAAGGTTACTGAGGTGTTTGGGGTGGAGCACTTGGTGTTTGGGACTGGGATAGGTAGGTTTGCTCAGCCTGGAGAAGGCAAAGGGGAGATCTTGTTGCTGTTTCCAGCTGCCTGTGGGAAGGGAAGACATGGAATATTCCCAGAGATGTGCCATGGAGGGACAAGAGACAAGAGGGGTGATTTGGGAGGGAAATCCAACTCTGTAGAAGGAACAGTGAATTTCCCTGGAGATGGTCAAACACTGGAGCAGAGGCCCAGAGCACCCACAGGCTCTCCATCCTTGGAGAGAGGCAGATCTCCATTGGCTCAGACACTGAGAGACCTGCACTACAGGAGACCCATCTCTTGGGAGCCAACATCCACAGGCTGGAGATGAGCACTGCAGAGGGCAGTGCCTTTGCCAAGAAATGGTGAAGGAAGGATTGGATTTGTGTGTCAGTCAGTCTGCAGAACCTGTTTGAGCTCCAGAGTGCTGTGAGTCCCTCCAGCTCCCCCTTCCTTTGCAGATGATCGTTCCAGAGTGAAGTTCTCCCTGCTGGAGCAGGGCCCTTTCTCAGGACTGCTGCAGGTGTGGCGTGTCCCAGTGAGTGTCACCCCCACCCTGGGCCTGGTGCCCCATCCTGGCTGTGCTCCTGTGCCCTGCACTGCTCTGCTGGTCCCTGTCACTGTGATCTGTGTGGAGAAGAGGGGACTGCAGGGCTGAGGACATCACTTCCCTTGAGTGATTAAATACTGGAATGGTCTGCCTGGGGAGGTGGTGGAGTCACCATCCCTGGATGTGTTTAAAAAGAGACTGGATGTGGCACTTGGTGTCATGATCTAGTTGAGGTGTCAGGGCTGGGTTGGACTCGATGATCTTGAAGGTCTCTTCCAACCTGCACATTCTGTGATCCTGTGGTTCTGTGACTTCCCTTGCCTGCCCAGTTTGGGCTGTCCTCACTTGCCTCCCTCAGTGTTTTCTCTTCTCTCCTTGCCTCCTGAGAGCTCTCTTCTCTTCCTGACCATTCCTGCAGCCACCTGGGCCAGCAGAGCACCCTCTCCAGCAGGAGTAACATTCTCATTCCCCACCCAGGGCTGCAGCTCCAGCAGGGACTACCTGGCTGTGCACGGCCCTGACAAGCTGACCATGGAGGACTTCTGGAGCCTGGTGTGGGAGCAGGATGTTCACACAATCCTAACACTTCTCCCATGGCAGGAGAAGGGGGAGGTAAGGCACTGTGCCCACCTGTGCCATGGCAGAGTGGGAATCTGTTCAGTGGACTTGGAACTAGCAGAGCTCTTGAAACTCTTCACCTCCTCCTGAGTCCTGGGTGCAGATCCAGCTGAGCTGAAGCTGGACCTTTCCTGTGTCCAGGTGCTCCCACAGCTTGTCATGGGAGACAGGTTCTGTCTGCCCCCCGTGCCTGGGCTCAGCCTGTGCCCTTCAAGCTGCATCTGTGTGGGACCGAGGGCAGCAGCTCCTGCTCTGCCCAGCCAAGGTGTAGGCTCTGGCTGAGCAGATTCCAGCTCAGAGCTCTGAGCAGAGCTGCCAGGCAGCCCTGGGCTCCCAGATGAGCTGGCTGAACATGCTGGTGTTCCTGGAACTCCCTCAGGTTTTAGGTGAGGGATGAACTGACATGGAGAGATGCTGGGAGTGCTCTTGGTCCAGCCCCACCACAGACCCTGAAAAGGGTCACTGGTATGACAGACAATGACCACCAACACAAAGTCAAATTTCTTGTTGCACACAGGTGCCAGGTGAGGTGTGCTGGCCCCTGGAAGGAGACTCACTCTGCACGAAGACACTGACCATCCAGTGTGACACAGAGAAGCTTGTCTCAGGATGGAGATGTGCCCAGCTCAAACTGAAACACGTGTGTGTCCATGGGGCTGTCCTGGCTCCCTCCTCCTGGGGTGGGGCTGGGCCTGTAGGGGCAGAAGGGTCTGTGGGACTTCTCCAGGCTGCAAGAGCAGAGTGCCAGCAGTCCACAAATGCAGGAGTGAGTCTGGATTGCATCATCCAGGACTGAGTGGACACAGGAGATACAGGAGACACCCCTTGCTGATAGGTCTGTCTGACCCCGTTGAAAAGGCCCACACAGTTCTCAGTTCCCTCTCCTGGGGCAAGTCAGGGGGCTGTGGGGATGGAGAGCAGGTTGTCAGAGTCATTGTGCCTGCAGTGTGGGTGGTGGCAGTGCCCAGCAGAGATGCCTGGACAGCTTTACAGAAGCTGGCAGAAAGTTCAGGGAAACCTCAAAGAGCCTAAGGGTGGGAGAACTGGGAATCCTCTGCATCCAAACATCCTTCCCCAATATCCACATCAGCTCTTTGTGTCTCACAGGAGAAGAAAGCAAAGGAGAGGCAGGTGCAGAGGTTCCTGTGCACACTCTGGAGCAGCAAGAAGCAGCCTGATGTGCAGAGGCTGGTGGAGCTGCTGGGGGCTGTCAGACAGTGCACACCCCACCGCAGGAGGGTGGCTCCTGTCCTGCTGCACTGCAGGTACCCCGGGTCAGCCCTGCTTCCAGGGGCAGCCTCCCACCCTGGGAGCCACCACAGTGCCTTGGCATGCTACCAAAAAACCTTCCCCTTCCTTCAGGATCCTGGGCCCATCCCATTATCCACTCCCTGGCCCATCCCATACCTGCATCCAGACCCTTCCCAGTTCAGAATCCCTTCCCAGTTCAGGATCCCTGGCCCATCCCATTTTCCATCCCCTGGCCCATCCCTTTATCCACTCCCTGGCCCATCCCTTTATCCATTCCCTGGCCCATCCCATTTGGGGATCTCCTGGGGGCATGTTGATATCCGTCCGTGGGAGCCAGTGGAAGTTGTGAGCCTGGGAGGTGACAGTGCTCTGCCAGGGGCTAAGAGGAGACAGGGCAGACAGGGCTGGGCTGGGGTAGCATGAGTGGAGCAGGCATTGCCAGGCTGAGGTGCCCAGGCCATGCCTGGGTAGCTGCAGGGATTCTGGAGCAGCCCTGATACCCTCACTTGCACACAGAGAGAGCTCACAGTCCCACAGTGCCCACATGGCTCTGGACTGGTGCCCTCTTCCAAAGGGGTTCAGCTCAGCCTGGCCTGGCATCAGTGATCCCTCCTTGTCCCCTGCAGTGGTGACATGAGCCAGATGGGGACACTGATCTCCCTGGATTGCCTGTTGTACCAGATGAAAGCTGAGAGAACTGTGGACATCTTCGGCGTGACCCTCCAGCTGGCCAGAAGCTGCTGCCTCATGACCCCAACTCTGGTAGGTGGGAGGGAGGAAGGGTGGTGGGCAGGGTGGAGCAGAGTCTTCCTGCTGACCTGCCTGGAGCTGGCAGCACCCTGCCCTCTCCTGGGTGCTCCCTGCTGCCTGGGAGCCTGCCCAGCCCCAGCAGGGATTTACTTCATGCTTCCTCCCCACCCTGTGGCTCTGCCAGCCACCAAGGGCTGAGAGCACTGACTTTTCCCAGGCAAGAGTTTTTCCATCTCCTCGTTTCTGAGTTAAGATCAGTTTAATTGCATGTGAGCTCACAGTAAATCAAGGCACTCTTCCCATTGTACTCGAGGAAGAGTGGAGCACTGGTGTCACCCTACACAACCTGCCTGCTCACCCTTGGCTCCTGGGCATGGCTGTCAGCCTGGGGACCCAGAATGTGCTGGGTGTCCCCTTGGCCAGTACCTTTCCTGCTACATCCCCCAGACCCAGAGCCTGGTGTTGCAGCTGGGACTGCCTGTCAGGGGGACAACAGGACAAAGTGCAACGTTAGCAGGTGCCCTGTGGGCTGTAGCTCTGTCTGATGGGGCTGTTCTGTGCCAGCCCAGCCTCAGCGTGCCAGCCCTGATGGACACTCGTGGCCCCAATGCCTCTGGACATGCTTCAGTTGCAGCAGCTGCTGAATGAGCTGATGCACAGCCCTGGAAACACTCCCCACAGGGCACAGCAGAACTGGGGAAGATCTCTCCAAGGCTTCCCAGCTGCAGAGCCTCCTTCAAGCAGCTAATTACATTCTTAATTAATGTGAACCATGTGCGTGGTGGGAGCCGGAGGAGGGTGAGGCGTGTGCTGCCCCCGCTCCGGAGCTGCGTTGTGCTCTTGCCCTGCAGGGACACAACTCGCCCATAAAGGCACAGCAAGTGCCCATCAAACGCTGCTGAAGGGGGGCAGCAGAGGAGCTGCTTCCCCTCAGAGCAGCGGGGCTGCCCTCCAGCCTCCTCCACCCCTGGGGGAGCTTCCCAGCACCCCTTTATGTCTGCTGGGGTCATCGGCTGCTGTCGGGCTGGTGGCATCAGATTTTTTGAGGGGGAAGATGAACCTTTGCTGCATATTCACAGATAACTGTTGGATATTCAGCACCACCAGCTGCAGTGTGGTGTGTGTCCCTGGGATGTGCTCTTGTCACTGAGTGTGCCTGGGCTGGAGTCAGCCCTGGGCTGTCACTGCCCATTTCACAATCAGACCTGACTCGTTGAAAACACTCTCTGGTGACCTGGAGCCTCAGCCATGGTGTGATCCGTGCATTCTGAACATGGGCCAGCAGTGTGCCCTGATGGCTAAGAGGGCCAATGACATCCTGGCCTGGATCAGGATTGGTGTGGCCAGCAGGAGCAGGGAGGTCATTCTTCCCCTGTACTCAGCACTGGTGAGACCACACCTCGAGTGCTGTGTCCAGTTCTGGGCCCTCAGTTTAGGAAGGACATTGAGTGCTGTGTCCAGTTCTGGCCCCTCAGTTTAGGAAGGACGTTGAGATGCTTGAGTGTGTCCAGAGGAGGCAACGAGGCTGGTGAGAGGCTTGGAAAACAAACCATATGAGGAACGACTGAGGGAGCTGGGGTTGTTTAGCCTGGAGAAAAGGAGACTCAGGGGTGACCTTATCACTCTCTATAACTCCCTGAAGGCCAGTTGCAGACAGCTGGGGGTTGGTCTCTTTCTCCAGGCAGCACTGACAGAAGGAGAGGACACAGTCTCAGGCTGTGTCAAGGGAAATATAGGTTGGATATTAGGAAGAAGTTTTTCACTGAAAGAGTGATCAAATACTGGAATGGTCTGCCTGGGGAGGTGGTGGAGTCACCAGCCCTGGATGTGTTTAAAAAGAGACTGGATGTGGCACTCGATGCCATGATCTAGTTGAGGTGTCAGGGCTGGGTTGGACTCGATGTTCTTGAAGGTCTCTCCCAACCTGCACATTCTGTCATTCTGTCATCCGTGGCATTCCCGACCCTTCGGTGAGGCTGAACCCGCCGCCGCCACAGGGAGGAGGAGGCTCCTCGTGATCCGCGGCTCAGACAGGGCATTAACGAGCTGCTCTGCTGGGGAATGCTGCTCTGCTGGGGGAATGCTGCTGTGCTGGGGAAATGCTGCTCTGCTGGGGGAATGCTGCTGTGCTGGGGAATGCTGCTGTGCTGGGGGAATGCTGCTGTGCTGGGAAATGCTGTTGTGTTTGGGGGAAATGCTGCTGTGCTGGGGGAATGCTGCTGTGTTTGGGGGAATGCTGCTGTGCTGGGGGAATGCTGCTGTGCTGGGGGAATGCTGCTGTGTTTGGGGGAATGCTGCTGTGCTGGGGGAATGCTGCTGTGTTGGGAAATGCTGCTCGGGGCCCCTCTGCAAGCCCTAATCCCCCCTGTCCACTGCCATGTGATTCCAGCCCATACCCTGTGCCAGCTGGCCTTGTCCTCCAGCTCTGTGCCCTGAGTACAGCCCCTCTTACCTTCCTCACATCTTGTCTAGTCAGTCCTGGGTTTGCAGCCTGGTGTCATTTTGGGGCAGCCTGGCATTTGGGCAGAATCTCATGTCAAATGCTCAGGGGTCTCAGGACCTCTGAGCCCACATTTGGACCTGATGGATCAATTTGATGATATTAAAAAGAGATAAAGAGTGCAGCTGGGCTAAACCTACACAGATTTTTCTGTACCTCTGTGAGCCTGCAAGCATGTGCCCTGATCTGCTGTCAGCACTGACTCTGGTACACTGAGACTACACCAAGGGAAACTTCTGGTGCAGAGATCTTCCCTCATGGCCCCAGGTCACTGCCAGACCCCCAGCCCTGCAGCTCCATGCCCTGCAGCAGCACTGGAGCTGCTCTTTGCTCTTGTTTTGGATGCAAACACCACAGCAAATCCAAAAAGCCACTGGATTGGAGGAAGCCCAGTGAAATTCTTCCCAGCTTGGCTGGGATGTTCCTCTCAGCCCCATCACAGGGGGATGAAGAAGGGGAAACAAACATGGTATAACAGGCTTGATTCTTCCTTTCTGGGTGACTGTGGTGACACACGACCATCATGGACTACTTGGGAGAGCAAATCCTGCTCTGCTTATCAGACACTGTTCCTTAATTGGGATTTTTTAAAGCAAAGTGCAAGGTCAGTCTGTGAGGTCTCTGTCAGAAACGTGACTGTGATCCCCCTTTCTCTCTTGCAGGACCAGTACATTCTCCTGTACAGCTGCATCCAGGACATCATCACTCAGAACCAGCCCTAACACCACCTGGCCCTTCCTGGCACCCTTCTGCCTCCCCCTCTGCAGGTCCTGTACAGAGCTGGGGGCTGCTGAGGGCACCATGGGGCTCCTGGCACAGAGTGAGCCCTGCAGGGAGCAGTGACCTCCCTGGGCACTGTCCCCAAGGTGAGCTGTGACACGGGGTGTCCTGGACAGACAGACAGTGTCCTGCCATGCACTGCTGCAGCCTCTCAGTGAGGGGCTGGACAGGATGCTCTCCTCTTTTGGACATCTCCTGAGATTCCTGGTGCCTGGAGGGTTCCCCAGCCCCCCTCACTGCACACTCTGGGGCTCTGTGGTGCCTCTGAGGCCCAGCACAGACGTGGAGCACCGTGGTCTGCAGTGGGCACTGATGTGTGGAGGTCTCAGATGTGGACAGAGCACTGTGGGAGCTGGCTTGTCTCAGCTGCTCTTAGGTACAAACAATAAACAGCCCTTGGAAAGCATCTGCTTGTAAGGGGGGTTGGCTTTTGGGGGGTCCAGCTGATGGGAAGGCTGGAAGAACCCCAAGTTCCCCAAAGGGCAGCTGTGTCCCCAGCTGTGGTGCACTCCAGATGCTGCACAGTCCATGGCACAGCAGCTTCTGGTCACCCTCATCTGCTCCTTCCCCTGGGGCAACACTTCTGCAGTGAATGTCCAGCCCACCCAGAGCTCCATGAGGAGGGGACACATGTTCAGATGAAGCTTGGGCTCAAAGTTGTGAACCTGCCAACTCCCCAGCACCAAGGAACAGGGCAAAGACACCTGGTGCAGGTGACCTGCTGGTGAGCAGCATCAGCCTGAGCAGTCCTGCTGCTCTGGGAACTGGGTTGTCCATGGAAGGATGTGGCTGCTCTGCAAGCAGGGCTGGCCAGGCACAAGCTGAAATCACAAGAAGCAACTTGGTTCAGTGAGCTGCAAGTGCAGGATGGAAGGAAGAGTTTAAAAAAAGAAGATGGTTTCACAAGCTTATTCCTCATGTAGAAAAAACTGTACCTGGGACCTGTTTACCCTTCTCTCCTTCAAGCAGGGTGGGGTTGTAGTGCAGTCTCAAAGCAGTGACCCTATCCCAGCGTGGCCCCCACTCCTGCCCACTACTCCATGTCCTGTGGCAGCTGCCTTGGAGTGGGGTGAGGAGGCACAACAGGTATGACAAGGAGCTCCCAAGACCTGTTATAAGGATCAGAGAGCCCCAGGTGGGTAACTGAGTTGGCCACTCATCTTAACACCCCTGTGATTCCACTGGAAGCTTCTCCCCCTTCCAAAACAAGGATCTGCACCCCAGGATGGGACACCTCAGCATCAGCCATCCCAGCACTGGGATGAGGCCTCTTTTGCAACTGGGTATCCTTCTTCCCCACTCCTGAATCACATTTCTCTTTGGCAGTTGCTGTCCCACGTGCCTCCTGCTCCCACCCTGCCCCACCCAGCAGGGCTGTGCAGCCCCAGCCAAGTGTCCTGCCTGGTGTCCCCTGCACCCACTGCCCAGGCCTGGCCACAGGCAGGGCACAGCTGGGTGGCAGCAATGTCCCCCTGCACACAGGACACCTGCAGTGCAGGCAGGGCTGCTCAACACCCCCTGCCTCCATGGATTCCCTGCTCTGCTCCCTGCTCCAAGCTGCAGCATTCCTGGGCTGGGGGAAACCCAGGCAGTGCAGAGCTTTAGCCCCATAGGTTTTCCCCCCACACTGGCCATGCTGGGTGTGCAGTGCTGGTTTCAGCATAGCCCAGACCATCCTGAGGTGCCCCTCACCCCTCCTGCATTGTCCTGGATCCAGCTGCTCTTTGGGAATGTTTCCATGTTGCATTTTTGTGCCATTTTACACATTTGTTGCCAGGGTCACCCACCCATGTGATGTGACCTGTCACTCACTGCTCAGCCTGCACAAGTGACCATCCAGTGCTGTTCCATTGCTGTTCCTGGTGAAATGCCAACATGCCAGGGGCTCTCCAGGAGGGTGAGTGAATATGTCCAACATGAAAAGGGCTTGTGAAGCTCAGTGGATGTTGTCATGTGCACAAAAGGATTTATGATGTTGCCTTGGGAGGAGCCCAGCCCTTGTCCTTGCTCACAGGGGAGCCTGATGGCTTTTATGACTTTTATGGCTTTTATGACTCCTAAACCACAGTGGTGCTGCAGGATGAGGGTCACAACAGGGAAATGTTTGTTTCCACAGCCCCACAGCCAGGATCAGGGGTATTGGGCTGTTGGCTGTGCACAGACCCCCAGCACCTGCCCTGTGTGTCTGGGCCACCACGGGAGGACACCCCAGTGCACTCTGGATGTCAACATCAAGCAAGCAAGCTGCAAAGTCAAACCTGGCCCAAAGAATCATGTGCCATTTGTCTGACCAGAGTCTGGAGCTGACAGGCTGGTGATGCTCAGACCTGCCCAGCAGCACAGAATTTCAGCAGTGCTGGGGGTGTTACCCCAAGAGCCCCCAAGAAGGAGTAGTCTCAAAGGCCACGTGTCCTGCTCACACATGCACACAGCCCCATCCTCCTTGGACCTCCACTGGAAACAGCCCTCATGTCCAGCTTTCATCCTCCAGCTGCATCCAGCCTTTAAAATGATTCTTGCACTACAGGACAGCAGCATTTCTGCCAGGACCTGCAGGTCCACTCTAACACACCCCTAGAACAGTGAAAATGCTGATACTTTCATACTGGAGACTCAACCCTATCCACTTGTAGCCCTCCTCTCACTGCTTCACCCTCAGCACAGCTGCCCTGCAAAGCCTGTGAAGGCAGAGCTTCCTGTGTTGGAAGGGGTGACAGAGCTGCTGGGGAGGGACAGGGCTGGTATCATGCCCTCAAACAGGGCAGAGGTGAACCAGACCTGGATCCAACTGCAGCCTCACATTGCTGGTGCTGCTGGACACAGCCTGTGGAATCCTGGGTGCTGGGCGTGGTGTGAGCTCCAAGGTGTGAGCAGAGGTGAGGTTTTAGCATCAGGCTCTTGTTCAAGGCTTGCAGTCTGCACTCAGTACTGACAAGCCTTTGCACCTCTATGTCCCTGCAGAGGATAAAACACCTGATGCTTGCTGTCTCAGAGGATTTCAAGGTCTGTGCAGTGCCCCACCTGCAAAGCAGGACCAGTCACAGTGGCAGTGAGGATGCCGTGGGCTAGCAGGAGCCTTGTGAGGGGCACAGAAGAAGGTTGACCAGGGGTTTTGCTCCCTAGGGCCTGGCAGCCTGCCACTGTGTGGGACTTGTGCTGCTGGCTGCCCCCCTGCATGGGTAGGCATTGTCCCTCCTGGCTCAGCATCACCCCTCAGCAGCCCAGGGCTCTGCAGGGACAAGTCCTCCCTTGCTCCCAGGTGCATCTACCAGGATGTCCCCACAGCCCAGCCAGGCCTGCCTCCTCCAAAATGGGCAGCTGCCAGGGATAAGGACAGGCAGGAACCCCCCAGCCTCTGTCTGCTGTTTTCCCACAAACAGAAGTACCCTGTGGTGCTCAGAGTCATCAGGCTTGGGCTTTGCTCAAAGCCCTGTTCTGTATGGAGGGGCTCTGGGTCTGGCTCCACAGCTGATGGCAGAGGAGGGAGGCCTCAGAATGGGACAGAATTGCTTTTGTGGAGAAGAGCAGAACATCATCCACATGGGACAACCTGGCCACACCCTGGGCCACACTGATGGCAGTGACCAAGCAAGGGGTGGGGTGAGTTCTGCTGGCACGTGCCCCACACCAGCTCCCATCCTGGAGCTCAGCACAGCACACGACTGTCCATCCTCCTCAATGGATGGGCAGGGACCAGGAACCTTCCACAGTCCCTTGGGAAAGTCCCCCTGGATCTCCTGTGTGACTGCACAGAAATCACAGCCCCAGGACAGGGCCCGGGGCTGATGCCCTGTAACCACAGCTGGTGGCACAGAGCTGCCAGGGGCACTGGCCCTAAGACACAAGGAAGGAATTAAAGCCATTTCATGCCATTTAGAGCCATTTAATGGTGGGGGAGGCCTGGTGCTGTCTGCAGAGCTTCCATGAGTCCAGGAGCGAGGGATCCTCACTCCTCACATCTGACTAACACAGCAGCATTATGTTCCCTGCAGCCAAGGTGAACCTGCAGACATCTGCAGCAAAAGCTCAGCTTCCCCAGCAGCCATGGTGGGAGCTCCTCATCTCCAGGACAGATACAGGACAGGGATTTGTCACATAAACTGGCCAACAGGTTTTGCCCAGTGAGTATGGCCTGGCTGTGACAGCCACGCTGTGTCTGTGACAGAGCCCTCTGTGCTTCATGTCCTGCCTGACACGAGGCCAAGCTGGTGAAGATGATGAATTTATGAGCTCCCACCCACTGCTGCAGTGGAGTGTGGAGCCACAGATGCTTACAGAGGGTGTTGTGGGAGCTGTGGTTTGGATGAATAATTTTCCAACCCTGCAGCTCAAGAGCCATGAAACCCAGAGGGGGAGAGAAAGACAACAGAACACTAAAACAAAACAAGCCTCTGGCTTGGGCTGCCCAGTGAGTCCTGGGCCATGCCATGTTGTTCTTCATGTTTATCCTGCTCCAGATGAGCAGCATCCAGCCACTGCCCTCTTCAATCAGCCCCAGTGCAGAGGTCAAAACATGGGACATGAGCAAGAGTTTGCCTGTTTGGACCCCCCTTTCTACTCCCTGCTCCCCTTTCCATGGCTGCCACAGCAGGGGCAGACTGGGTTGCTATTGCCAAGTGACAGGAGACCCCTCAGAGCTGGGGATGCACAGCCATGGGAGCCTGATGGTGGCTGCTGGAGCACCAGAGCCCCTTTAACCCACAGTTTCTCCAGCCCTGAACCTCTACCCCAGGCTCTTCCCTGGCCCGTGCTCTCCCCAGGGGAGAGTCCAGCTGCTCCCCATCTTTGCACAACACAATAATGGGCCCCTGCTCCCACCACAAGGAGCCCATTTCACCCTGACCTGTCCCCACCTGGACACCTCCATGGGTGCTGGCACCAGTCATGGCATGGAGTGCCCACTGCCCACCATGCCATCCATCTGAGCTGGACCAGACCAGGAGCAGCAGGACTGCAGCCAGATGCCCCCAGGATCTCCAGCATCCTCCATCATCAGCTGCTAATGTTGGCCACCCCCTGGTGAGCAGAAGTGCTGGGGGCAGCACAGACTGAAGGTAGGTCTGAAGTGGAAGGGGAATTCACAGAATTACAGGGTTGGAAGGGACTTGTGGAGATCACCCAGTCCAACCCCCCTGCCCAGGCAGGATCAGCTGGAGCAGGGACACAGGGACACATCCAGGTGGGTTTGGAATGTCTCCAAAGGGAGAATCCACAACCTCCCTGGGAAACTGTTCCAGTGCTCTGCCACCCTAAATGTGAACAAGTTCTTTCTCATGATGAGGTGGAATTTCTTGTGTTTTAGTTTATTCCTCTAGGGACAGGTGAGTAGTACTGGAGCTGAGGGTCCCTCCTCAACACCCCTCTTGCACATGCAAGGCTTGGCTGTGGCTCCCTGACCCAGCTGAGGTGCAGGTGCTCCAAAAGAAAGCAAAAGTCTTCCAGCGTGTAGGACACTGGACCAGGGCTCTGGTCCACCTAACAGGTCTCCTACCTGGCTCTGCACCTCTGTTCCTCTTCTCTGCAGGGCATGGAGCCACAGCTCTGCTGCCCCTTTTTGCAAGGAATGCCCCCCAGAGCAAGGGGTTAAAGTGCATCTGAAGATTGTGCTGCTCTGTGCCCCAGGCACCAGGCTGGATCCATCCTTCTCCATGTGACTCCCCAGGCACTGTCAGGAGCATGGACACTGTCCCTGTCCTTCCCCTGCCCCAGCTGGAGCCCCATGCTGGGCACTGGGACCTTCTGCTTGTTTGCAAGTGTTTGCTGTTACATTTTGGAAAGCCTCTGGGAGTCTTTGCTGGGCCCAGACTCACACAGAGACTGACAGTGCTGTTCCAGCCTTTGGATGGCCCTGATGACAGTGGGGTCACCAGGAACATTCCTCTGGCCTTTGCCTCTGCCTCTGGCCCTGGATGTCTCCACAGGGAATGGCTGGGCTCACAGACACATCTGAACTATCAGACCCCTGGATCTTGCTCCAGCTCTGCTGGTTTGGGTCACAACCTGCTCCACTCAGAACCTAAAGGATCAGCTTCAACAGGAGCCAGGTGTCTCTGTTTGGAAAGAGGTGTCTGCCAGGGAGAGCCAGAGCTTCCCTTGGAATGGAGAATGTAAAACCCCTCCCTCCTGAATTATTATAATTTTGAAATTAAGGGGCTTTCAGGCAAAGATATGGGAATAAGAATAACAGTTCTTTACTAGGAATGTTAAAAATACAAAATGTAGTAGTACAAAAAAGCAAACAAACAAAAAAACCAAAAAAACACTGACAGAGTCAGAATACAACCTAACACCCTGTTGGTCAGGGTGCTGGGATCAGTCCAATCAAGCCCTCCTGCAGTGACAGATGTGGTTCTGTTGGAGCAATGATCCTGTAGAAGGGTGTAGTTTTCCTCTGAAGGCCCAGTGGTGCTGAGATGGGTCAGGTCTTGCCCTGGGAATCCAGTGCAAACAGGCTGTGCTGGTGTTCTGAATGCCAGCTTTGATCCAGGTAGGAATGCTGGGCTCCTCCCCTGGGTGGAGCATCTCCCCATGGGATGATGGAATTGTCTCAGCCCTGCAGTGAGCCTGGATGGCCCATGGACAGCAGATATCCCCTGGAGGGAGGATGGGTCCTGGAAGAGATAAAGAAAAACACCACCCCAGCCAGTTTTAACAGATGGGAATAGAATACAAACTGCTGTTTACATCTTGCATTGCAGCCCAAGACACCAGGGATGGCGAGTCTGAGGAGCTTTACTCTCAAGGGTGACCATGTCCCAGGAGTGAGTGTCCCCTCACAGAGATGTCACATGGGGTGGATGAGTGAATGCCACAGCACACATGGGCCAGTCATGGTGATGGTTATTTTTCCTCTGGTGTCCCTGTGCCCTGTGACCCTGCCTAAGGCTCTCTGCATCCTCTCTTGCCCCTGCAAGCCCTTCTGGAGGGAGGGACTCACTGTTGTCCTCCCCAGTGTGAGGCACAGCATCAATCCCTACTGCAACCCTGGCAGTGAAACACAGCCAGCATCATCCAGGCCTGCAGGATGGACTGGCTGTCCTGGAGATCAGCAGCCAAACTGGGATCCTACTGGCTTCATCCAGAATCCTACAAAATCTGGAAGGAAATAAAAAGAGGGCAAAAGCAGTTTCCCCATGGGGGCAGGGCAGGAGACACATCTGTGGTTTGTTCCAGGGGCCCCATGTCAGGCCCCTGCTGAGGACAGACACAACCAGCCTCCAGAGCTTTGGCTCATCACCAGTTTTCCAGCTTGGGAAGGACCTCAGCTGGATGCCCAGGGCATTGGCACCACCTTTAGAGGAGCAACATCCCCTCCCTCCACTCTGCTGGGTGACAAAGCCAAGGCCCAGCAAGTTGTTCCATCAGGGCCCACAGAGACCTGGTGGCTCTGCAGGAGGGGACAGCAGTGCTTTTCACCAGGGTGTTGCTGCAGCCCTGCCCCAGCTGGAGCTCCACAGAAATTGTGTCAGCCTGTGAATGCCACCAGAAAACCTTGCCAGGCACAATCCTCAGGTCATGGCCTGTTTGGAATCTCATTTCTGGCCCGCAGAGAGGATCTGGCCAGAGCTGCTACACGAAGTCCTGGCTCTCCTCAGGTGCAAGGCTGCAGTCCAGGGTCAGACCCCCTTGGAGCATGTGCTGGTGTGAGGAATGCAGCTACTCCCAGCCCCCCTGGCCCCTCTGTGCCCCTGCCCAGCTCAGGCCATGGCTGTGATTGCAGCTCACAAGAACTGGACCTTTTTCTCCATTAGGTTGTATTCTAAATTTCCCCAAGGGCTTTTTTTCAATTCCTGCTTTTAAGCAAGCTGTAGGAAGACCTATTAGTGTGGAGGCAGCAGAAGAAACATCACCTGGGATGTCACCTGCCACTGACAGGTGGCAGATGCCAAAAAATAAAATTAATTTTTAAATATTTTAAAATTTTGCATGGATTAATCCATTAACAGATTCACAGTAACTACCCAGGAATTCCAGTGGTACTAGACAGCACTATTCAGCATTTTAAAAGTTTTGTTATTTTCTTTCATGTTAACAATAAAAATGAGGGTGTGTTAGAACTGTACTGAAGAGTAGGCTTTCAATCTTTTCTAAAATCAAATTGCAGTTGAATTGTAAGGGCTCAGGCTTGTGATTGTTAAAAATGCATCGGTTCTCTGTAGGTGTTTTAGCAGTTCCTGGCTGCCTTTGATGAAAGTTTCCACACCTCTTGGCCTGCCTCGGTGTGTTGTAGGCATTTCTCAGGCAAGTCGAAAGAAGGCTACAGGAAAGCAAAACAGAAGCATCTTTACCCACAGCGCAAAATAATTCAGTAGTTTAGGAAATGCTGCTAACTTTGCGAAGTTATCACGCTCAGGAATCACACTCAGCCAAAATCCCTCAGTGTTTGGCCCCGAGGGTCTCAGCTCCATCCTTTAAAATCAGGAGGAGGGTGCGGAGCCCTGCAGGGAGAGGCTGCGCTGCCCTCGCAGACCGCGAACTGCCGCTAGAGGACAACACACAGACACGGCCGAGCTGCCGGAGCATCCCCGCCCTCATCCACCGAGCTCCGGTGCCCGCAGCAACGGCACGGCTCACACTGCTCCACCAGAGAGGGCTGAAAATGGCACTTCCACCCCTGAGAAATTCAGAAATTCCATGGTTTGCAATTCCGGGTTTTCCATGGGAGCATCAAAGCTCTCTGATCCAAGCAGCTTGGTGTCCAGACTCTTAGTTTTGCCAGGAGCCAGGTGACACGCTGGAGTAAGTGACACTTGGAATGTTGGCAGCTGTTACAAGATCTCAGAGAAACAAGACGTGGATTGGAAAGACCACAGCCAGCCTGGAATAAAAAGCAAACAGAGAAGTCAAAGTGAGGCACGTGGAGAAAAGCTCTCCAATGTCAGGACATGCTGCTGCAAAAAAAGTGAAAATATCAGTCAGTACCTTCCTGAGGAAATATCCCTGCTTCTGCTGAATGACAGTTTTCAACAGGAACCTCTTTAGTGTGATTTTTTTCAAGAACTGTATTAATAGTGTGGTCAGCCAGAGCCCTGGGTTCCTGAGGACAATTTGCTGAGCGAGGAATTGCCAAGAGGTGGTGATGTTGCTGGCATTGTCTGCTGAGGCTGAGGGAGAGGAACAGGAATCACAGATAAGAGCTGCTGCTGCCAGGAGTGACAGGCCTGACACTTTCTCAGACTGATTTCAAATTCCTGGCTGCTGTCAGAGCATGTCCAGCCATTCCAGGCCCTGCTAACATCCCATGTCAGAGCTGGAGGGAAGCGTGCTGGGGAACCCCAGGGACTCATCCCTCTGAGGAGAGCTCCCTGTCTCCCCACCAAGCAGTGTTTTACATTTGGAGCTGTCAAAAGATATTGCAAATGTTTAATTAATGACATCCCCAGCACTGATCATGATGGAAGTGGTTTAATTCCAATTAAACCAGTTCCTGCCCCCAGATCAAAATCCTCTCACTCCTTTGCACTTGGTGATGATCTTTCCAAAGACTGCAGCAGTCACAGGGAGTCCTGAAACTGTGGGATCTGAATGCACTTTGCAAGGGAAATAGTTTCAGACCCAGCATCACCCCAGCCAGGAGCTCTCAGCCAGAGTCTGTGCATCAGCCCCAAACCCTGAACTCCATCCTGAGCCAATTTTTGGGGACCAGACACCCGCTCTGACTCATAGGTCTCAAGGCACCCCAGCCCCAGCCAGCTGGAGCTGTTTAAGTCTCCCACTGTGCTGGTTCACCTTCCTGACCCCAGGTAACACTTCCACCTCTTTTATCCTGTGATAATGGGGATATCAATCAGGAAACTCTTATGCCAGAAGGAAAGACCCATTCAGAAGAAGCAGGGCTGTGAAAGCATCTCTCAGTCTGTGCCTTGGCCACGTGGCACTTTGCCATAGCATGGTCACAGGGGGAGGGGAGACTTTTTGGGTGCACTTTGCAGCCACCCAAACCTGGGCTCTTCTTTCTCTGCCTCATTCACTTCCTCCATTCATGGGTGTGAGGGAGGCAGAGGAAGGAACAAACCAGGGGTTCAGATCCATCTATAGCCATGGAGAGCTGTCTGTCTTCAGTGTGAGACCCATGTTCAGCTGCTGTCCCTGCTGCAGAGGAGACACTTGGCTCTGTACAGAGCTGTGGGGCCAGGCTCACCCCTACCCCTCAAACCACTGCCATCAGTGACTCTGAGCAGCCAGTGGCTGTCATGAGAGAGGACATGGAGCTGTCCTTTGCAGCCTTCTTTTACTCCTTTGCTAAGCAGGTGTTTCTGCTGCCCCAGAGCTCGGTAGCTACTTGATACAGAATCCTGTTGTGATGCACATCCCACATGTTCCAGGACACTCTGAGGCCCTGGGCTTGGCAGTGCCCCCTGCCAAGCCAGACCATGACACAGCTCCAGATGACACAGCTTCAAGCCCCCACTCAATGGACAATTCCTCTGCTTTGGCCACTTTACCAGGGTTAGAAAGAGCTCTTGAAGCAACCCTTGATGCCTGCTCCTGGCATCAGTGGTGGGCAGCTCCTGCAAACACAGCTCACACATGCCCTTGGTCTGGGCAAAACTAACAGGAGCACCTGGAGTGTGGCACTGTGACACTGCTGCTCCATCTCCCCCCAGCCCCTGCCTGGTGCAAGGAGAGAGCAACAGGGCTGCTGGAGACTGAAGGCTGCAGTTCAGGACAGACAGACAGACAGCCCTGGGCATGGTCGCTCCCAGCAAAGAGCTTGTCCTGAGCTCCTCAGTCCCTTCTCCCCAGCTGCACCCTGACTTTCCAGTCCCAGCTGAGTTTAGCAGCCAGCACAGACACAGAGTCCTTTATCTGGGGTTGTATTTCAGCGTCCCAAAGTCTGGAGCCCTTGAAGTGCTGGTTGGGTACTCCTGCCTCACTACTCATACTCCTCTGCCCTGCTGGAGCCAGCTCTGCCTTCCCCTGCCCTGCTATCTCACAAAAACACAGTTACAAAACAAGCCTGGGTCCCGGAGCTATGAACAGGTCTTTATTTGTTGAGGTTTCTTTTGGCTTTTTTTTTTTTTTCCTTTCTTCCCTTTGAATGAAATTCCTGCCAGCTCTAAGAGAGAGAGAGAGGGCGAGGGAAAGAGTAGAAAGCTTAACTCCTCCCATTGGAGTGTCTCACGCCCCTGCCCAGCCCTTGAAACCCAATAACCAAGATCATTCAGCAATGCCTCCCCTTGCCTGGCCGCATCCTCAGCACACCGGGACCTGTCGGAGATCCCGTGCCCGCTGCGTGCCGGGAGCCGGGACCGCTCCGCCGGCGGCCGGGGCCGGGATGGGCACTCTCCTCCTCTGGAGCATTCTCCTGTTGTCCTGTGCCCGCTGCCAGGTGCTGCCTGTGGAGCCAGGTGCTGCTCCCTCCTGCCCGCCCCAGTGCCACTGCGAACAGGATGGCATCGTGCTCTCGGTGGATTGCTCCGAGCTGGGGCTTTCGGAGGTCCCCGCCAGCCTGAGCCCTCTCACCGCTTACCTGTAAGTACAGCCCTTGCTGCTTCTTTTTGCGACGCTCTCCCCGGACCCCTTCAACAGCTGCGGCTTTCCTCCGGCTTGGAAGTTTGTGCCACATATTCCCGAAATTAAATTTCCTGTGGAAATTAGAAACCAAGCAAAATAACAACAACAAAAAGGCAGTTCTTTGGGCAGGACCTGCCGAGCTCCCCTCCTCTCGCGCCCCTCCGCAAGCGCTGTTTATACTGCGATGTTCTGCTCTGCTCCGTGATTGCAGCGGACCGGGGGAGCTGACTTGCGGGGTCGATTTTGATTGTCTGAGCACATAATGGAGTATTTTTACACAGCAATTAGGGCAAACTGCTCTGGGATCCTTCTGTCAAGCATTTCAATAGCTGCAATAATTTAGAGTTTTGTGGGGTTTGGGTTGTGCTGGCCACCAGCAGTGTCCGAGCTGCCTTTTTAAAATGAGTATTAAAACCTCGTAAGATGTCTGGGGGGCTGGTAAGTGTTGTGATTATTTATGTACTAATTTTATTTAAAAATTCTTGATTATCTTTCATACCCCTTCCGATGTTAGTACCCCAAAGAGTTAACTGACAGACACTGCTGCACTCATTTCTAGCCCCAGAGGTGGTCTCGGTGCCATCACACTGGTGATGACTGAGGATCCTGATAAACGACTGTGGAAAAATCCCAGGGTTTAACCGGGAGAGGAAACATCCCTCTCAGGGAGACAAGTTATCCCTGAGGAAGATGCTTCCTGGGTTTACAAGCAGCGCTGCAGCCACGAGCCACAGCAGTTTGGCAGCCAGGCTGGGAAGGACGGTGGCATTCCCAGCTGGGAATGAATGCCAGGGCACTGCCAAGGGAAGCCGTGTGTGCTGCAGTCACCAGGGACCACTGGCAGCCTCAGGCAGTGCTGGGAATGTTCACGCTGTGCTCACTGCTGAGAGGGGCTCGTGTCTGGGAGTGGCACACAGACCACAGTGTTGGTTTTCTGACGTTCCTGGATTGTGCTGAGATGCAGGTGTTCAGCTGTTAGAGCAAAGCACCCAAAGGGTGCCCCTGGAAGGGCTTTGCACAGCCAGGGGGAAGCTGCCACAGCTGGGTGAGAGCTCCTCTGCTCCTCCCGCTCGCTTGAGCAGCACAGCCTTGTGCCAGCCACTGGATGGCCAGAGCTGCACTGGGTTAGCTGGGAGAGAAATGAGACAGGAAAGGACGATGCTCACTGGAGACCATGAAAGATGAGAGAAATGTGTAATGAAGGTTGTATTTCCCCTGGGAGAGGGAACCACACGAGGTGTGACTGCACGGAACTGTTCCTGGGGCTTGGTTTGGAACAGGCTGCCCACGAGTGAAAAGTCACAGGACCATGTGGGAGAATGCAGAACATTGCAGCACTGATGCTTCTGTGGGGACAGGGGGCAGCCCCATCAGGCACCCGCTTCACCCTGAGGTGTCACAGGATGGGGAACCCTTTGCTGCACTCCACAGAGAGGACGCTGCAGGTCATCCCCACAGAGCTGTCCCCGGGGCTGGGAGCTGCAGAGCTGCCCGCATGAACCCAGGGACATTTCGGTGTTCCCGGAGCTCAGTGCCGCGTTTATCCTGGCCACGGTGGTTGGAGCAGGGACACAGAGCCCTGGGACACGGATCCCTGTGCACGGACCCCAGCGGGTGGATGCTCGGCGGTGCTGCCGGCTCGGTGCGGGTGCGGCCGGTGACTGATGCGGCTACAGCCAGAGCCCTGGATTTCACCGGGACTGAATCCTCGGGACAGCCCTGGAGCACCCAGCACTTCGGGATGGCGCTGGTGCGGTCCCTTGGCCGCGGGTCCGCTCCCCGTGGGCTGTTCCAGCCCCGGATCCCCCGTGTTTGCACTATCCCCGCATCCCCCGTGTCTGCACTGTCCCCGGATCCCCCGTGTCTGCACTGGCTCCGGATCCTCCGTGTCTGTACCAGCCCGGATCCCCATGTCTGTACAGGCCCCGGATCCCAGTGTCTGCACCGGATCCCCCGTGTCGGCACTGGCTCCGGATCCTCCGTGTCTGTACAGACCCCTCTCCCCGTGTCTGTACCGGCCCCGCTCCCCCGTGTCTGCACCGGCTCTGGACCCCCCGTGTCTGTACCGGTCCCGGACTCCCCGTGTCTGTACCGGCCCCGGACCCACCGTGTCTGCCCCGGCTCCGGACCCCCCGTGTCTGTACCGGCTCCGGACCCCCC
>JANPWX010000150.1:623562-643282 GCA_024734555.1 Trochalopteron elliotii | reverse complement strand
AGTGGGGACACTGCTCTGAGGAAGAGGGGGAATGGAGATACTGCAGGGGAAGAGATGAAGATGAAGGACACAAACCTGGAGGGTGCAGTCACCAGTAGCTCCATGGCTCAAAGCTCAGCTGGAGGAGCCATCCCCCACTTTCCAAGGGCCTCAGGTCTCCCCAGCCTCACAGAGGGGTCAGGCAGTTCTGCTGCTCTGTGCCCCATCCCCAGGAACACCAGTGCCTGCTGTGTTCTCATCCCAGGCCCTGCACACCTCGCTGTGAATCCAGGCTCAGGCCACTGCCTGCAGTGCTGTTCTCTGTCCTGGGAAACAGCAGAGACCTGGGGAGGCTCTCAGGCTGTTGCTGTCACAGCAGGATCTGGAGGGAGGGAAAAGCAGCAGGTCCTGGCTGCTCCCAGATATCACCAAGCATCTCATGAGGCTTCCCAGACAGAAAGCTTCTCATTCCCCACAGTTTCCTTTGAGGAGAATGGGACCAGGAGCCTTCAGGGCTGTTCTCATCTTGCAGAGACATTTTGAGACACTGCCTGGAATTTAGCATCCCACTGGGAGTCTGGGGCCCTACATCACCCACCCTTCTCCTCTGAGCTGCCCTCTGGAGCTAGGTGCCACACAGACCCTGACAGGGATGTGCAGGAGACAGGGATACTTTGAAGCTGAGCAGACACTTCCCAGGTCACACAGTGCTGGATCCAGCACAGGGCAGAGTGAGGGAAAGATGCCTTTTCCTCAATACTTGCATTTTCTAAAGACCCACAGAGCTGCAGGTAGGTGAGGCAGCAGGTTTGGAGGCTCAGTACATGGCTGGTGCCTGGGGCAATATGAGCAGCAGTGCTGAAGGCAACTCCCCTCAGCCCAAATCCCTCCCCATGTGCAGCATCTGCCCCTTGCAGCACCCCCATGGTAAGGACAGCCCCCACAACCCCCTGAGATGGGGAGCACCCCAAGGGCTGCCACAGGAGCTGGGACACCAGGGGGGACAGGATGTGTGGCTGCACTCCAGAAGCCTGGGCAGGCAGGACAGCTCTGGGTGTTGGGGCTGAAGGGGTGATTAAGGCTTCCAAGGAGTTGGGGGTTCCTGCAGGTGGGACAGGGACCCCTGTGTGCCTTTGGGACATCACACACCCTAGGGAGAAAGAGGGGGCAGCCAAAACTGCAGAGAGCACCAAACCCCAATGCAAAGGGTAAATTAAGTCCTTCCTGGGGCTGCCCTCCTGCACCAGGTGATTTTGCACAGACCAGTGGGTCACCATCCTGTGCCTGATGCTTGCCCAGTGCCAGGGCCCGTCTACAGCTTTTTCTTCATGCCATGGTCACCACAGGGGCCCCAGTGTTGCACCAGGACCCATCCAAACACACCACAAAGGTGCAAATTCACCCCCAGACCCTTCCACTTCTCAGGCCACGATAGAGCCCAGGACTACCAAATGCTATCAGCTATCAGCTGGCCAGCAGACATGGGGCTGCTCTCTGCTTGACCTTCTTTTCTGCTGGCAGAATAATGGGAAGTGCTATTCCTGCCCTGTACAGTCCAAAGTCCACAGTCTCATCCTCAGGAATGCCCAGAAGTCCTGGGAGAAGGGCAACCAAAGCAGGAGCAACAGGAAATGTTTATGGGCTTGGGGTTGTGGATGAGGGAGATAAAGATGGTGAGAGGTACTTGAAGAGCTGAGCTCTGCACTCTGCAGTGGATTCACTGGTTTATATTCAGCATTTATCAACTTTGAGGAACTTTTCCCCCCCACATCTAAAATATCAGCGCTAACAAGGGTTTCCCAGTTTCAGGGATTTGGGTTCATTCAAAGGGACTCTACAAAGTCCATCTGCTGATCCCATACAGGCACTTCATAGGGACACAGGTGTGCTCTGCATCCTTACTGCATCCTTACTGCATCCTTACTGCATCCTTACTGCATCCTTGCCAGCAGGATCTCACAGATTTTAAGAGCAGACCACCTGGATTCCAGTCCAATTGCCCAGCACTGTGGGTTTGTTATCTTCTTCTTCCTTCTGTTAGAGTTGGGATTAAAGCTCAGGAGACACAGTTTTCATGTTCAGACTCAGATGTTTATTAATTCTTATCTACAGTACTGTCTCACAAGTTGTGAGTTCTATCTAACAAGGTGAAAAAGGGCTCTGTCTCTAACTCTTTCCAAGGTCTTTTAAGCACAAATTATCCAATTTTGAGATGACACGTAAATTTTTTTTACTTTTAACCCAATAACCAACCATCCATGGTCCACAATGCACATTTTTTCACCCAGTTACAAGCTACCACCCAAACCCATGAAGAAGGTGAAAGAAGAAGGACTAACCTATGCCCTGAATCCTCCATATGGCTTTATATATATTACTAGATACTAAAATCTTAAACTCTAAGTTTTCCACCCCGTGATACTACACACCTCTGCTGCTATAGGACACAAAATGAAGGACACACAGGCAGTCAGTCATCAGGGCAAAAAGAGGGAAGTTTATTTTCTTACTTCAACTTATATAGATTTTGGACAATGACCACAGATTGGACAATAAGGCTGACACCTCTCCAACCACACTGGTCAAACTAGAAGTCCATCAATTGTCCCTCCTCAAGAGAGGAAGGATAAACAAGAAGAACAGTTTACAATAACATTACTTTTGTTTACATGAAAATCTGTGAGAAACTCCACTACAAAAATGCAAACATCAGAAGGCTGAAAAAGACCAGGGCGACAGACCTCCACTCAAACTGCACACCCACAACCCCAGTGCTGTCACTCAATTTTGGAACCCTGTTCCACAGCCTCGGGTCAAATGTGGTGCTTACTTGAGGCTTACATGTTCTGCCTGTCAGAACAGAAAGCCCAAAATTCTCAGCTTCCAGGGTTCCAGCACAGCACCTCAGTTACAGCCTCAGGGTCTCCCATGGGTGACAGTGGATTTTTACTGGCATGTTGCTCTGAAGGATCCAGGGGGGAACATCTCCCAGCATGGAAACACTTTGGGATACCCAAATGGGCTGGTCCAAACCAAGAGTTGCCCAAGCCCCAGATTTCAGGGAGAGCTGTTGGCACTGAATCCAAAGCTCTGGCTGGTGTTTCCCTCTGGAGCAGACACATGAGCACTAAGCAGAAACAGTAATTCCTGTCCTGTGCTCCCCAGCCTGCAAGGAGGAGAAAACCAAATGGAGAAAATCTGGGATCAGGCAGAGCTTGTGAGAGAAACTGAACAGCCACAAGGAAACAGCTCAACTCCTGAGCACGTGTTTCCAAATGGCCTTTTGTGTCCTCTGGGCAAGGTGGAACTCCCAGCCCAGCAAGAGCTGAAATGCCCTGGTGCCTTGGCCCACAGCAGTGCTCAGTGCCTTCATCCCTGCACTGAGGATGATGAGCATGATTCTGCAGATGCTTCATGGTTGTGTGTCCGGACTCGAGGCTCAGAGCAGAGCAGTGGAAAGACACCAAATTCCACAGCAAGCAGAGAAAATAGTGATGAGGGAGCTCAGATCAGAGGGTGGAGGGAGCAAGGGTGGGAATGCTCAGAGCAAAGCCAGAATTGCAGGACCATTAATCATAGAGCCACAGAATAGTTTGTGTTGGAAGGGACCTTAAAGATCATCTTATTCCACCTTCCACTACCCCACGTTGCTTCAAGCTCTGTCCAGCCTGACCCCAAACACTTCCAGGGATCCAGGAGCAGCCACAGCTTCTCTGGGCACCCTGTGCCAGGGCCTCCCCACCCTCACAGGGAAAAAATTCTTATGAACATATAATCTAAATCTGCCCTCTGTCAGTGGGAAGCCATTCTCCCTTATGTTCTCACTATCTGCCCATGTAAAAAGTTGCTCTTCCTCTTGTCTTTAAGCACCTTTAGGCACTAGAAGGGACTCCAATGTCTCCCCAGAGGTTTCTCTTCTCCAGACTGAGCCTCAGATCTCTCAGCCTGCCCTAATAGTGCAGTCAGTTCTAGAGCTGCTTAAAGAACATATTTGGTGGGATGGTTTTCCAAGCAATATCTCATTTAATTGGAAAGGCAAAGCTTAATGAAAATGGACATTGTTCATGGGACTGTAAATGGTAGAAATGTAGTAACAAGTTCAATCAGAAGAGATTATTTCAATGTTTTCACTTCATGGTGTCTTTCTAAAGAAAAGTTTCCATTTACATATTTTCACCTGCTGGTGTTACATTTACCTATAGGCCATTTAATATTCACATTGCAGCACTTCAAGGTTATCAAAGCAAAGCATTTTGCTGTTTTTAAAACGCAGTTTATTAATATTTTTTTGTTCTATACTAAATACTGGCATGCTGGCTCTTTGTTCTATATTCAAGGGAAAGGAAGTCCAGAAGTCTCTGAATTTCCAATGAGTTTCATGGCATCTCTTCCCATTTCCTCCTGCTGCTTCATCTCCCTTTTCTGCCATAGGCTCTGCTCCCTTTCTGCTCTTGATGTCATGAGGTAAAAGCGCTTTGAGTCCAGCAGTGTTCACTTTACCTGGCTGCTGTTTTCCCAGTGTGGGTGCTGTTGGGATTAATGGAATGATGCGCTCTCTGGAGCGAACTGAGGGTTACATCCCTCAAGTCCTTCCAGCCACAAGAGGCAGCGCTGCAGGTGGCAACGCAGCGAGCTGAGCCTACATCACGGCTAACACCTCCTCAGGATCAGTTCAAAAGGAACGAGGCATCTCTTGCAGGGCTGGTGGGAAGTGGGAACAGGTATCTGGATGTGAGCAGATGTCTGACTCTTGGTGGGGCACTTTCAGAGTGCCACAGAACCGTGGGATCTTCCGAGCTGGAAGAAACCCGCGAGAATCGCTGAATTCGGCTCCTGCACGAGGGCAGGTGCAGGATCTGCCCCATCCCAGAGCCACCAGCTGGTGCCCAGGTCACTCTGCAGGAGGGGCAGCAGCCAAACCTCTGCTGCACTTGCTGCACGGCTGGCAGCGAGCGCTGCGCTCCCGGCAGGACCGGAGCGGGTGTGCGGCCGGGGAGCGCACAGGGAAGGCAGCATGGGGTGGATAGGGTCAATGTGCACAGAGCTGGGGCTGTTCCCGGGCTGGACAGCCATGTGTGACTGCCAGCTCGCCTCCTCCTCCCTCCTCCTCCCCTCTGCAAGCCGCTCCCGGGACACCCGGCCGGGGCTGGGGGAGCGCGATCGCTCCGCTCGGGCTTTGAGGGATGCTCCGCCGCCGAGGTGCGGGCGCTGCTCCCTCCCGGAGCCCGGCCGGGGGCTGGAGGGAGCTGCTGCTGGCCGGCCACACGCCCTGGGCTCCAGCTGGCCCAGCCCCATCCCGCTTTTCCTCTCCTCCACCCCCGGGAGCCGCGGCGGAGCCCGGCTCTCTGCAGCATCCTTCCACCGCCAAGCCTCGCTCCCCCCTCCGCTCCCTGCCCGCCCCCCAGGCTAAGCAATATGCCACAGCCTCCTCTCTCTCCCGCCCTTTCTTGAAGAATAAGCTCATAAATCTGCCCGGGGCAACGAAAACATTGAGCTCATGGCCCTTAGATCTGTGTGGGAGGAGCTCTCGCTGGCGATTAAAGGAGTTTAAGGTTTGCTTTGAAAAGCTCTTTGATTCTGGTAGGGGCTCCGGTGCCAAAAGGCAGCGATGGGGCTGCACATGCCGCTCCCCCTCTGCACCTGCCTGGGTCAGGGAGCGCAGCGGGGTGGGGGAGGGAAGGGGGAGAGCAGCGCTTCCCTGGGCTCTGCAGTGGGAGCTGAGGGACCCCTGTCACCCTGTCACCCTGTCACCCTGTCACCCCTCTCGGGAGCGTGGGGAGCACCCTCTGCCCACAGCAGTGTCTGGTGCTTGTGAAACTAGGCACAGCCGGCATGTCAAATGCCTCTATGCCTGTGGAACACGAGCACCGAGGGGCTGGGCTGGGTCTCAGGCTAGATCAGGTCTCAGGATGGGCTGGGTCTCAGGCTGGGTCGGGTCTCAGGCTGGATTGGTCTCAGGCTGAGTTTCAGGCTGGGTCTGGTCTCAGGCTGGGTCGGGTCTCAGGCTAGGTCAGGTCTCAGGCTGGGTCAGGTCTCAGGCTAGGTCTGAGTCTGGGTCAGGTCTCAGGCTGGGTTTAGTCTCAGGCTGGGCTGGGTCTCAGTCTGGGTCTCAGGCTGGGCTGGGTCTCAGGCTGGGTCAGGTCTCAGACTGGGTTTAGTCTCAGTCTGGGTCTCAGGCTGGGCTGGGTCTCAGGCTGGGTCTCAGTCTGGGTTGGTCTCAGGCTGGGTCAGGTCTCAGGCTGGGTTGGGTCTCAGGCTGGGTTCAATCTCAGGCTGGGTTGGTCTCAGGCTGGGCTGGGTCTCAGGCTGGGCTGGGTCTCAGGCTGGGTTGGGTCTCAGGCTGGGTTCAATCTCAGGCTGGGTCAGGTCTCAGGCTGGGTTGGTCTCAGGCTGGGTTGGTCTCAGGCTGGGTTGGTCTCAGGCTGGGTTCAGTCTCAGGCTGGGTCAGGTCTCAGGCTGGGTTGGTCTCAGGCTGGGCTGGGTCTCAGGCTGGGCTGGGTCTCAGGCTGGGTTGGGTCTCAGGCTGGGTTCAATCTCAGGCTGGGTCAGGTCTCAGGCTGGGTTGGTCTCAGGCTGGGTTGGTCTCAGGCACGGGGGTCCTGCTGGTGGGACAAGGACCAAAGGCAGAGGAGCAGAGGTCAGGACAGGGATGACCAAGCTCTGGAAAGCAGTGGGAAGGGATAGGGCAGGGCTGTCAGGGCTGGGAGGAGTCTGGGGTCTTGGAGAATGATCGGAGTTTAGTAGGAGCAGAACAGATCAGGAAGGGTCTTTGCAAGGAGCAGCAGGACCAAGCACAAGCATCGAGTTGCAGCCCAGTGGCAACAGAGCCAGGCTCCAGCCCATAGGAGGCAGGAGCTGTGCCAGAATGGAGAGCAGGGGGAGGATCCAGGGAAGCTCAGGTGGTGCCTCCAGTCCTGCAGGGATGCATCAAGGACCCAAAAAGGGCTCATGTGAAACCATTCCCAGATGCAGCAGCCCAGGCTTTGCTGCCAGTGATGAACGAGAGCAGCTCCCAGTCTCCTCCCCTCCATGGGTGGACAGGTCTCTCAAGATACCCACAGCTCTCTGTCTCCCTTTGCCTTGTTTGCAGGCCTTCCTGTAGCTGTTTCAACCCCTTTGAATGATTTGCAGATGAAAAGGAGTCCCCATGGGAGTGGAGCAAGTCGAACACACCTTTAAGAGCAGGATAAGCTCAAGGGACATTCTGTCTCTTCTTGTGAGGAGCCACAGGACCCACTACAAAGAGAGCCCGGGAGACAGGATGGTTTCCAGCACTGAACATCCCCGTGGGGCACCAATTAGGAACATTCCCTTGGTTCAAAGGGAAGGTGAAGCCCAAGCACCACGTGTCCTCCCATCAGATGTGCCACGATGGGAACCTCAGGGGTGGAAGGGGAGCAGAAATGTGGCCTTCTCTGCCAAGAATGGGGCATGCAGCCATGGGGGCTGCCCTGCACAGGCTGAAAGGCTTTGTAATGTGAAATGCTTTTAATAACTGAGCCCTGAAGGCCACCAGCCCCTGGGACATTCCCTCCCCTGGTGCCACCTCCAGGTGCTGGCAGTGCCACGGGCATGGAGCAGTGGGTGCTGCTGGCAATGTGACATGTGGCCAGCTTCAGGGATCTCAGGGACCTGCAGGATCAGAAGGCACAAATCACCTCCCCAAGGATGTTATCTGATGTGGGGATGGCTCTGGGTATAATTGCATCTTGAAACTTCAAGAGAATTCACAACTGTGGGCATTTCTCAACCTCAGTAAAACAAATGTTCATCTTTGTATGAAATCTGTAGGAAAGACATTTGCACCTTTAGATAGAAATTCATCTTCAGTCTTTCCCAGAGAACACAAGAAACAATTCTGGTTGCAGGAAACAATCTCTCAGTTCTGCTTTATCCCTGGTTCTGCATCCCTGAAAGTGTCCCCAGCAGCCTCCCAGTGCCTGGGGGCTGAGAAAGGAAATGACCATGTGAGCATTTCATTTTAGAATCACAGAATCCCAGAATGGTTTGGGTTGGAAAGAACCTGAAAGCTCATCCTGTTCCACCTGCCTGCCATGGGCAGGGAGATCTTTCTCTAGCCCAGGCTGCTCCAAGCTCCATCCAACCTGGCCTCGGACACTTCCAGGGATCCAGGGGCAGCCACAGCTTCTCTGGGCACTCTGTGCCAGGGCCTGCCCACCCTCACAGGGAAGAATTTCTTCCCAATATCCCAATATCTCTGGCAGTGCAAAGTCATTCCCCCTTGTCCTCTTGCTCCAGGCCCTTGTCCAACGTCCCTCTCCATCTCCTTTAGACCCTGGAAGGGGCTCTGAGGTCTCCCTGGAGCTTTCTGCAGGTGAACACCCCCAGGTCTCCCAGCCTGGCTCTAGAGCAGAGGGGCTCCAGGCCTGTGACCAGCTTAGGGGCCTCCTCTGGGCTCATTCCACTCCCCAGGCAGCATCGAGTCACCCTGGCTAAGGACACAAACCAGGACTCCTGTGCTGCTCAGCTCGCTGCTCCCAAGGGAAGAATGAGATGCAGATCCATGGAGCTGCACCCTCTGGCTTTCCTCTCCCTGGGCACAGGGACATGGCAGTGGTCAGATATTGTCCCAAGCTGTTGTCCCAAGGCCCTGTCCCAAACCTGGAAGGTCTCCTCACATCCCAAAGGACAGAGATGCACCTTTAGGGTCAGGTGTGTGGTATTGGCAGAACCAAAGGCACCACAGCCAGGACAGGACCTTGATTTAGGTGCAGGAGAGGTTTGTGTGCTGCACTGATTTCCTGTGCCAAAGTGTTCCACAGGTTAACGAGCTCCTGTTGCACAGAGTGGTTTTACATGTGCCCTGGAAACACCATGTGGGGCTTTCTAGAGCATGGAGCAGCCTTCCTCTACACACTGTGTGTAACTTCTCTCCAGCCCAGGGCCAAGCAGCAGGTTCCTGTGCTGCAGGTTGTGTTTGCAGCTGCGTCCTGTGCAGGGAAGTGCCTGCCAGTTTAGGTATTGTTGTGCTTTCATGTGGTGTAAGACAGCAGAAGATTTATTAGTGACAAAAGCATGAATGCTGGAAGCTGTGATTTATTGAAGAAGGGGGAGAGGAAATGTGTTGCAGCCCATGCTGGTTAGTGTGGTGTGTCTGAGGTGAGCTCGCACACACTGTGGAAACCACCCTGCTCCTCCACGGAGAGCTCAGGCTTATCTGGAGAGACCCTGGGGGGACCAGGTCCTCCTCCAGGGGTGACCTGACACTGACCATCTCACAGATGCTCTGAGGAAAGGGTTTCTCCTGGGCGAAGGGACACAAGGACTCAGACTTTTGGGAACAGACAGGTGTCCCACAAGCTTTGGCTCCCTTGTGTGGTATAGGTGGGAGACACAAAGGACAGTGCAGCACCAGGAACAGATTTTAGCTCTGTCCCAACCTTATGGTTGACCCCAAAGCCCTTTTCTTTTTCTGTGCCTCAGTTTCCCTACCTTTAAAGCACTACTAATAAACCCTTCCCAATGTGCTTTGAGATCAATTGATCAAACCAGTGCTCCGGAAGAGCTGCAGACTCTCTTCACTTTCCACCACATGTCTGGACCTCTCAAGCTAAAACATCTTTTTAAAAGTTTATTAAAAAGTTCTTGAGCTTTCCATTTGTTCACCCACCACATGAAGAAAAGCACCACTGAACTCTCAGATTTAGTGCCTGCCTTTCATGTCCGCTGACCTCATCACTCCTTGTTCAGGGAGCAGCCACAAGTCAGAGCAGCTACTGCAACACTCCTCACAGCCACAGGCAGCAGCTGCTCAGAGCTCGTGGGCAGCACTGGAGGACTCCACAGAGGAAGTGAACCCAGCTGGGAAATGTCAGCTTGGCCAGAGAGGCTGTAAACACCAATTCTGTTTTCTGTAGGAAGGTCTGTAACTTTCAGCACAATTCTTCCTGAATGGATGAAGGTAAATAACAGCTAGTTCAGCTCTTTGCTAAACCTGGAAAGGAGGGAAAAGGCTGGCTCAGGTTGAACAAATAGGGATGCTCTCTTCAGGTTTCCCAGGCAATTAAAACGAAACCAAACCAAAACACAACCTGTTTTCTCTGACTATGCCCAAAACATTTTGCTTTGACCTGAAATAGAGTACTTTTTTTTTTTTATTCACCTGAAAATCTTTAAATCCTTTAAAAAAAAAAAAAAAAAAAGTCTTACAATGAAAAATTCCACCATTTCCCCCCAGCCACACTGTCTTTTTAGCGGAACATAATTTTTCTGTGAACTTACTTTTAACCTAAACACTGTGGGTTTTACCTTGCCTGGGAGTCACAGTCATCCAGATGAGCTTGTGCTGTCACTTGCTTTTCCTTTCAACACTGTTTCTGTCTTTTCACCTCCCACTGCACAGACACAAAGATCTCATGGGAGCATCACCCTCATCCCAGGGCTGTGCTCAGTTCCCAGGGAGACTAAAGAGAGGCTGGGAGAGGTAAGGAAAGAATCCATGAAGGCTCTTTTTAGCTTCAGAGAGCTCCTCTGGCTCTCCTGACTACCTCTGGCTACTGCCAAAGCACCTTTGAAACACCTTTGAAACATCTCCAGCATGTTGGGCATCATGACTGGGCTGGAGGGGAAATCCACATTCCCTTTGAAGTCTGGATACTTGAACAGTCTTAGAATTATAGGCCTGTAATGTACAGGAATGTGTGGGGCTGTAATTGTGACTTAGATCCTTGGATGAAAGGTGCTATGTACATACAAAACGTATTATCATTATTGCTACTATTATTACTATTATTATTACTATTATTATTGCTATTATTATTATTATAGGCCTGCAATATGTGGATTGGAGATGAAAGTAGCACCAAAAGATCCTGAAATACAAGATGTGTCTTAAAGGAAATTTCAGCTTGGGATTGGGTTTTGTCTACACAGGAAAAGCAGAGCCGACTGGCTGCTCTGGGGTTTGATGGAAGAACTCCTGCAGGCAGGAATGATTCCCAAATCCAAGCTTCTCTGGCCTTTGGAAGGGTGTTTCCTGTAGGAGCAGTTCCAGAACAGTTTTAGCATAAAAAGTGAAATCAGACATTTTCACCATTCTTTACAAGATACCCCATTGCTCTGCAGACATCACAAAATAAATCCCTGCTGTTTGAGCCATTCAGTGTCACGTTGTGCTGCTGCGTGTCCCTGAGAGTGACCTGCACCTCAGGGCCTGGAGCACTCTGCTAATAAAGGGCTGATGATAAAGGTGAGGAGATGGGTCCCGTTTGGAAATCCCAGTGCTGTTCATTGTCTGCATCGTGGGTACAGCCTCGAATGTAGACCAGGGACAAGATCCAAAACGGGGCCAAGGATCCAGGGTTAAATGGCAAACAAAGGGATGGTCCTGAGGGTCAGGGTCCAACAGGAATAGGGAAAAGTGGTGCAGAGGGGTAAATAGGAACTGGGGGGACTAATGGGGTCACAGGGGTGGGGTACTGCAGCAAAAATAACCCCTCAGGGTCCAATAGGAATAGGGAAAAGTGATGCAGAGGAACCAGGGGGACTAATGGGGTCACAGGGGTACTTTTGGGGTACTGCAGCAAAAATAACCCAGTGGGGTCCAAGGGAAGGAAGACCATTGTAGGTAGGGTACATATATGGTGAACGTGGGCTGAACAGGGTAACATGAACTTAACAAACCAATAGAACAATGAAACCTAAGAAATATTAACATGTGGCTGCAAAGGCCCACGGGAGGAAGATTTTTCTCACCCTAATCTAAAGGAGTACCTCAGGCCCCTGGGCTTCTATAATTAGGTGTGAGGAGTTTGGGAAGTGGTGTCCTCGTGGAGCTTGGAGGTTGGAGTGGAACCTGGAGCAAACTCCTGGTGTCGCTGGGCATGGAGAGCTCCTGTGTGCAGCAGAGACAGGCCCAGACCCAGCATCCTGCCCTCTTCTGCCTCCTTCCAGCACAATCACCTCTCTCCCAGAGCAGCCTGGATGCAGCTCATGCAGAAATCCAGGATCAGCTTCGATCCCTACATGCTGTGGATCCGCACAGCCTTGGCCATCAGCCTCTCTTGTTGGTCCTGCCCTGTTCTGCACCCATGTCCCATCACCGGCCACTGGAGTGGGGCTGCCCAGGACAATCCCGTGGGGATCTTCTGTGTCACAGGCTCTCCAGAGCATCAGGTTTCACTTTCTGGCTGAACCGCAGAGCAATACCTGACCCACGTAGGGGAGGAGATGACTCAGGTCCATCCACAGCAGTTTTGCCATTGCTAAATGTTGGACTCCAGGGCATCCCTTTAGTTGCCCTGGATGGTCACAGACCTCGGCAGAGAGGCCTGGGACCGGAGAAAGAAGGTTTGAAACCTGGACAGGAGGGGTCAGTCCAGGGGGGTTGCCTGGCACAGAGCCCAGGAAGACACAGGCTTTGACTTTAGTCCATGGAAAAAGCTTCCAACATTGAGAGAAGAATTACAAGTCACAAAGGTGTGAAAACAGTAGTTTAGCACAGCACAGGGTGGAAAACTGGTAGTTTTGGGATTCTTAGAATGGAGGTGACTGGGGGACAAGATGGAGATTTTAGGGTGGTGCCCTGAGTTCTTCTTGTTCTCCCTTGGCCTCCATCTTCTGATGTGATGTAGGCACAAAGTAGTTTTAAGAAGACTGGATCAGAGTAAAAATGATCCTTTTAGTACAGATAACAGGCATTGGCACAGAACTGTAAATAATAGACACGTAATTATCTGTATAAGAAGGCAGTGACCTCCCATCACAGGGAGAGTCACCTGTGTCCGAGCTGCTGTGAACACCTCGGCCAAGTACAGAGAAAATTGTAAGATAAGAAATAATAAACACGTGAGAAAGCCAGAAACAACAAGATCTTGAGGCTCCTCTTCATTCTTGCGCCAAGCCCAAAGGCTTCAGAGAGCAGAAGGCAAAAAAGACCCCAGCTCGAACCATCAGAACCACCTGGAATCTCGGGGAGAAAGAAAACCAAAAACTCGAAAGCTAAACTCCCACAAGAGCAATCTGACTGCTCGCAGGAGGGTTCAGCTCCCCAGCCCTCCCCAGCCCTTTCCCAACTGTACTGATAAGTGGAGCTTTTCCCCACGGAGTCAGGAGCCCTGGTGCCTCCCCACCCTCAGCACAGGAGACCCGGCAGCAGTGTGAGCTGGAGACAGGGAGAGCTCGTCAGCCCCATGACAGCACAAAAAAGGCTGTTCCCGGTGTGTGGGGACCACCCACTGGAGTGTTATAAATAATTCGTAGCCAATTTGATATCAAGGATTTTATTCTGCCATTTCCAAACCAATCTGAGTTAGCCACAATAAACACATGCAACATTGATCGACGTTGGGTGAACGCGGGAACAGCCTCAACGGAGCTGAACCACCTTGTCCACAAATTCTAGGTTTTAGAGTACAGATTTTATACAGTTTTTTTGCCCTGAGGCGAGTTCATTGTGAGCCTTTGTCTCGTGTGCATATTCATGTACTTTTTTCTTTTGCTGTTTTGTTTTGAAAGATTTTCTTGGCAGTGTCTGGGGTCTGAATTGGGTTCCTGGAACTGGGCATTGGGATGGTGACCTGTTCAATCTCTGGGTTCCCTCCACCTAGATCGATATCAGGCGCTGATCATCTGTGGTGTGGGGAGTCCACCCTTGATGAATGAACTATCTCCTGCTCAGCCCTGTTCTTTCTGGTGCAAATCTTGGTTTCACCCTGCTATTATTTGAGAACTTTTACAGTTGCAAATGTGCCTTGGTAGTCGGAGACACCTTTTGCAATTTTGGAAATCAGAACTTGCAGCACAATTTTAGGTTATGACATACAACATACTTGATACACGAAATTTACTCACCACCGGAGGATAGGACAAAGCAAGGGCTCTGGTGACACTGCAGAGTCTGATGGAAAGGTGCTCGTTCCTCGGGGTAGCAGACGGCGCTGAGAGGAGCCAGCTCTCAGCAACTCTGAAGCATCTCGAGGAGCTGCCAGGCCATTGCTGGGCCTGGCTGCACAGCACCTCAGCCCAAATCCCTGCAGGCATCTCTTTGTCCTTAGAAGGCAGCGAGCATGGTGAGGAATGCAGCTGGGATGATCTCCCACCTTGGGCTCCAAGTCCCGGCTGAAATGAATGGGCAAGGAGACTGGCTCCTTTTTAATGCCTTTATTAAGATCAGCTCTAGGTGGGGGCTCGAGGGGCTGCACACACCACCACTGCTCCCAATGAACAACGCAGGGGAGGAGATGATCACCTCTTCCACACGGCAGAGGTGGGGCTCCCTTCTCACAAGAGTCCCTGGAAGACACTTGCTTCTTGGAGAGTCTAAGGGAGTCCTGTGTATGGGATACTTTGAAATTATGGTGACAAGATGGAACCCAGCTCTGATTGGTGTGAGGCTCTCCATGGTTCTCCTGACTTAGAGTGACTATTTTTAGGTTTTGGTTTGTGTTGGCTCGTGGTTTTTTTTAGGGGGTTTCAGTTCGAATCTTGTCCCAAGAACACCCGAGGTCTTTCTATTTGCATGTCGGGCAGTGCCAGGTTTGCCTCGGTGGTTGCTATGGCAGGAGTGGCAGCAAGGACAGTTACAAAAAAAGGGGTTTCAGGTAATTAACATTTGACAGACAAAATATTTAGGGACGGTATTTCTAATTACCATAACAATCGGTCTGAGCTAACCGACAGAGAAAAGCCTTACTATAGGCAAGGCAAAACAGACCTTAGAAATCGTTCTTTTGTTTCTTACACCATGCCAAGTGTCAAACAGCACGGAGCTGTCCTCCTCCTCCTGTGCTGTCGCAAACGCTCGGAGACTCAGTGTCTCTAAACCCTCCCTGTTTTGGGAGGCAGGGCTGGGATGCTGTGGTGCTGGCTGGCCGCAGAGAGCCAGGCTGTTCTGGTTTAGATGTTGGCAGGAGCAGCACTCCCCAGGGAAGTGTTCAGAAATTCCAGGATTGTCAGTGCTGGCACCGCAAGGGAATCCTGCCCCATGGGCTGCCTCACAGGGGAGGAATGACAGTCCTGGCTGCCATGTGTCCCCAGAACCAGGATGCATCCTTTGGGTCACATCCTCGGTTTCTTCTGGCTGGATTTCACAGCTGCTGCTTTTGAAATGTCCTCTTGAGAAGGTCAGAAGTCCAAAAAGCATTTTTCAAAAGTTTTCAGCCATAATGTTTCTTTTTGGGAAGTCTTTGGTCTGAACACAGATAAGTATAAGCCAAAAATTACTGAAAACCACCAGCAATTTTCAGTTCTGATAAAAATCCTATTCTCCATTTTACAGTGTCAACAACTGTTTTTTTCTCCCAGTTTCCTGCAAGAGGAGTCAAATATCTCTAGGCAGCTATTCCCTGGGATCCCAGCAGTTTATCCATCTCTGTCACCCAGCATAGTCCCTTCTCCCAGGACTGTTTCTGTTGCCTCAAAAGAGATGCAGAATGCTGCTCTGGCCCAGGGTCTGAGCTGTGTGTGGATGGCAATAATATTTATGGAACTGGCTGGCTCGTGCTTCTCTCCACACTAAGGTTCAGCTCAGAGAGGAAGGGTGAGCCACAGCTCAGAATGGTGCTGGCTGATAAAGTCATGGCAGCAGAGAATAGGTGGGAAATCAAGTAATAAAGCCCATGACTATGAGCTTTAAAATAAAGCTCCAGAACCTCAAGATTTCCTGACACTACAGGAGCAGGAAATCTTGCCTGATGAAGGAGATGGGGAGCAGAGTCTCTCCCTCAGTGTCCTGGGCTCTCTTCTGCAGGCAGCCCAAGATTAGGGACTGAACTGCACACTGATGGGGTTGGACCAGGAGGAAGGCAGGCTGGGATGGTTGAGTGACTCCTCAAGGGTCACTGCTACAGTCCAAGGAAAAGAAGAGATGGTGTGGGTTGGGACTTCTCAGGAGAGGTGATCAACAAACAGGAGCCCACAGCTCTCACTCTGGCTGCAGTGTTGCCATCCAAGGAAAAGTGCAAGCCCCTCGATGAGCTGCAGCAAACCCAAGGCTGACTGCACTGGCACAGAGAGCCTCCCTGCAAGGCAGCCTGTGGTGCTGCTCCTCAGCAGCTCAGATCCCACCCAAAACTGCCTGGTCCCTCTTCCCAGTGGGAGCAGGGGAAGTGTTGCTAGATGGACATGAAATGAAGGACACTCACACAGTGAGTTGTCAGAGCAAAAAGAGTGCAGTTTATTTTTGACCTCAATATATATAGATTCTGGACAATGACCAGGGATTGGAGAATGAGGTTGCCACCTCTCCAACCCCACTGGTCAAACTAGAATTCCATCAATTGTCCCTCCTCGAGAGAGGTATGAAAAACAATCACTTTGTTTATCTAAAAGTCCGTGAAAAACTCCACTACAAAAATGCAAACATCAGAAGGCTGAAAAAGATCAGGGCGACAGAGGAGGATCAGAAGTGCAACACTCAGAAGTCTCATGGGTTGAGACAAAGACAGTTCAGGAGGTAGAGCAAAGCTGGGTGTGCAAGAAGAACAAAACAAGGGAATCATGCACTGCTTCCCATGCCAGTCAGGTGTTTCCAGGGAAGCAAGTCTTTGTCACACCTCGTGGCTCCTTGGGAAGACAAATGTCACAACCACTAATGTGGCCCCTTGCTGCCCTTTTTCCCACAGCTTTCAGTGCTGAGCCTGATGTCATAGGATGTGGGACATCCCTTTGATCAGCTCAGATCACAGCTGCCCAAGCTCTGTCCTGTTCCCCCTTCTCACATGCACCCAGACTACTCCTGGTGGGGACAGAGGGGGGGAAAGCTGCTGTCTGACCCCTCCTCAGCAGCAGCCAGGACACTGGAGTGTCATCAGCATAGTCACAGACCCAAACTACAGCACCCCATGGGCTGCTATGAGGAAAATTTTCTCCATCCCAGCCAAAACCAGTTCATATCTCCATCAGCTTGCCCAGCTCCAGCTGCTTGCACTTCTCCCTGGCAGGTTTTTGCAGGCTGATGTGGAGATCAAGGCTCTCTTCCCAGATCCTGTTATCACCACATCAATTCATGGCCACAACAGATTAGAATAATGCTTTAACTAATCTAGTTATTGGCCTTGATCTTCCAGAGCATGGTGTAGATGCTTGGTGCTGTTGTGGGCAGGATTCTGCTCAATCTTGATAAATCAATCCAATTCTGATAAATCAATCCAATTTATTCACTTTATATCTGGTTCTTTCTGGTTTTCATCAGTTATGTGACATACTCCCTGCCCATGTTTCTCACAACAGTTTGGGGGTAGAGAGGTAATATTGAGTCCTGTAGCTGCAGTCCCACAGTCTTTCCCAGAATCTTACACAACTGGTTACACAACAGCCTTCTGGGGCAGGGCCCAGCCATACCATGATTTTTCTAAAGGTCCAGATAAAAATTAACATTTACTTATGGCATTTTTCTGCTTGGCAGATGTGAGGGAGTTTTGGATCTGTGCAATTTTGTGTCTGAGGTCTGACTGGGTGACGTCAGAAGTCTTCCATGGTTCCTTGACCTGTCCATGCTATTCCTGATGGAGATTGAACTTTCACCAGACCCACCAGGTTCATGATTGGACATAAAAGGGCTTTTTGTTACCCTGAGACATCTTGGCTGGGGTTGACCTATCCCACCTGCATGAATGCAGTTCCTCTTAGCACATGAGGGAGTCCTAGAGTTGTACTGGAGGAGTTTTGTTACCCTTTTCTTACCCATTATTTGTCTCACAATGCTTCTTATTTTCAAGTTCCACCTTGGCTAGCCCAGTCTTGGATATGTGACAGACCTCCAGGGCTGGGACTGATGTTCTGCATGTTCTGTGAAACAGAGCTCCAGGTGCTTTCCTGTGAGATTGAGACCTCCAGAAGGGAGAGCACAAGCAGAGATGTTGCTGTATACCCAGTAATGCACCATCAAGGTGAAGGGTCTGGAGCAGGAGTCTGGTGAGGAGTGGCTGAGGGATCTGAGGGGACTCTGACGGATCTGGGGGAAAGGAGGCTCAGGAGGTCCCTTCTGGCTCCCCACAACTCCCCAACAGGAGGGGACAGCCAGGGGAAGATGGGCTTTGCTCCCAGGGAACAGGGACAGGACAAGAGGAAATAGCCTCAAGCTGTGCCAGGGGTGGTTTAGGCTGAATATTGGGGAAAAACCCCTCCCTGGAAGGGTTGTCAAGCCCTGGCACAAGATGTCCAGGGCAGTGCTGGAGTCACCATCCCTAGAATTGTTCAAAAGATGTGTGGGTGTGGCACCTGGGGATGTGGTTTAGTGGTGGCCTTGGCAGTGCTGGGTTAATGGCTGGACTTGATCTTAGAGGCCTTTTCCAGCCTCAATGATTCCATGATTCTGTGATCAAGCAGACTTTAGAGGAGACCTGGTTTTGCCCTGGCACAGCACTGAGATTCCTGTGAGGCACTGGAGGTGCCCAGATCCCAGGCAGACAGAGACTGCACATGTTCAGAGCAGCTGGGGGGATGCAGGACCAGACTGTGACAGTCACACCTGACAGGTCACCTGGAGAGCCACGAGCTGTCACCAGAAACCCTTCCCCAGAGCTGTCAGAGCAGCCAGAGGCAAACGCTGCCTGTTCAGGGAGGAGGGAGCAGGGAGGCCCCTGCCCAGCATCCTCCTCAAATGCAGATCCCAAACTGCTGGGAAAGGAGTCTCTGTGGAGGCCAGGGCTGAGCCACAGGAGTCTTTCCCCTGTGGCCAGTGCAGCAGGAGCTCATGGGGACAGAAGGTTCAGGGAACAGCAGAGTGTCCTCCTTCCTCATCTCAGCCTGTTGGGTGCTATCTGCAGTGGGGGAGGTGGTGTGGGTCTGGCATTTCACCTTCCCTTGGCCAGGTGCTGCTGGGACTTCCCCAGCTGGCATTGAGAGATGTGAACAGAGCTGTTTGCCCTGTGGATTTTGGAGTGGAGAGGCTGGAGAATGTGTAACCTTCATCAGCCAGGAGCCTGCCATGGTCTTTGATGGCTTTCTCTGTGCCAGGAGAGCTGTTTCACTGTCCACATTCCTTAAACAGTGGCCACCAGATGTTCCCAGAGAACACGTGTGGGCTGTTTCCCACAGGTAGATGCTGTCAGGACTCTCAGATATTGTCATTTTGGCATATTGCTGGCTTTTGATGCTGCTTACACAGGTGAAACTTGTCTGGACAGGACAGATGATCTTTTGGTGCATGGGCAGAAGGAATGGCAATGAATCACCCACAGGGCATCTGATTTCCACACATGGCCCACATGTTTCACTGCCTTTCTCCAGGAGACCAGGCCACAGGTTCTGGGCTCATTGCACCATCAATCTGTGTGGAAGGGAGGGAGCAGAGCTGGCACCCAGGGCTTTCCACCAGAGCAGCATCCACTGCCAGCAGGCAAAGGTTCCCACGTTCTGCAGCTGCCATGGAGCTGGGGGCAAAAGGGACTGGTGGGATGTCCTCTCTCAGTCATGAGGAACATCTGGGTCAGCTCCTGGAGCTGTGGGAGGAATGAACAGCAGGGGCAGCCTGAGGGCCCTTGGCAGCTCTTCCCACCTGAGAGGCCCTGCAGGTCACCTCTTGCTGGCTGTGTGTGGTGACAGTGTCCCTCAGACAGGCCAGGACTCTGGGGACACAGAGCATGTGGCATCAGGCACATTGGGACACAGCCCCAGCAGGGAGGTCCCATTCCCCTCTCTGGGTCAGAGCATGGCTTAGGCACGGGCTGCCTCACCCCAGAGCCCTGCCTCCCACCCCAGAGCCCTGCATCCCACCCCAGAGCCCTGCCTCCCACCCCAGAGCCCTGCCTCCCACCCAGCTCTGCCTCCCACCCTGCTC
>JANPWX010000150.1:574036-622240 GCA_024734555.1 Trochalopteron elliotii | reverse complement strand
TGGCCCTCTCTAGGCAGCCTGTGCCTCAGACAGGCATGGCCAAGGGCTGGCTTTGCTGCAGACTGCTTGTGTAGGCAGCAGGCTCTTCATATTCCTCCTTTCCAAGTGTTTTAGATGTCTCCAGTCTGTTCTCCTGACAAGAACCTGGAAAGGGAAAAAAGCCTTCAAGACCCCATCTGACACTCACACGCTGTGCTGTGGGTCTCCACTGGAGCAACTGCTGAAACCAGAACTAAACAGAAACAGAGATGTTTTTCCAGACAGCAATGAGGTCTATGGGATAGGAAAAGGCTGGATTAGAGCTCAAAGCAGGAATCATTCAGAGATGCAGAGGCACAGCTTTGAGGAGCTGTTGGCAGCTGAGTGTAGGAAGCTTTTGGGATTATTTATTGGCCCGTTATTTATCATGTAGGTGTGACATTGTTGGGGAAGGGTTTCCATGGACATGGAGCCTCTGTAGAGATTCCACCTACCACGGTGTGTCCTGGATTTCTCAGGGTCTGATGGATGGCAAATTTCCATGAGGTTTTCAGTGGCTTTCCAGGAGTTCTCCAATGTGCATAACTCTCAAAGCAAAGAAATTCTGCCCTGTGAGTTCCCTCATAAATCAGTATTTTTTGGGATTTGATTCTCTAGAGGGTCACCAGCGTAGATGAGAGAGAGGGAAGTGCTTTTTCAAACCTGTCTTCATGGGGATTCATGAAACAGAGGAAGAGCTCAAAGCAGCAAAGATGTAATTTATTGGGTGGATCTGGGCAGAAAATGTGAAAGGTTCCCCACAGAAACAACAGTTACATTTTTAGATGAGAGTGAAGTTTGTAGGTGTTTTGTCTAGACTGTCTCTTCTTTTGATGAAGTTGGAGACTCCCAACAATGAAAATCTGGCTGGGCTTTAAAGACTTCCTTTGATATTTTCAGAAGGGACTGTAAACCCTTCTGAAGACAGAAGGGTACAGAAGGCACAGTCTGGCCTAGGTGAGGAATCTGGCCTTTTGTAATTCAGTGTGACAGAGAGTAAAATAATTGATAGACCTCAACCTGTCAGTCCAGACAATTGTGCAGATAAATGAAAGGAGGAATGCCATGGGAAGCAGGATAAAATACACCTGGTCAATCAAACAGTACAAGCCAAACCATCATCCCAGAGCTTAGTTTAGTTTAGTTTCTATATTTACCTTAAATTTACCTTTATATTTACCTTTCTATATTACCTTAAAGTGGATACATAATAGTGAATAATTCTTTTATTCCCAGTATGATAGTAAGTTATTTCAAAAACATGGATTAAATCTGATGCTTGCAGTGAGAAATCCCAGTAGGCAGCAAGTTTACAAAGTAAGAAAAGCTGAGCTGCTCCTTAATAGTAGGAGGGTAGGTACACAGCAGAAGGTGTATTGTCTTAATTAAGCTGATTAATAAGGCAAAAAAAAAAAAAAAAAAAAAAAAAAAGGCAAGCCATTCTGTTTCCCTGGAGGTAGGAAATGGAAGCTTACATGAAAACATAAGCTAAAGAGAGCTGGTGTGATTAGAGATGCAGAGGCATCTCCAGTTCCTCAGCCTTGATCCATTTGCAAGGTTTGGCCTATGAAACACACTCCTGGCTGTCTCCAGGCACACTGGGCTGGTCAAAAAGGATATGGGGAGAAGCTTCTGATTTCTGAACAACCTCCTGGGTCAGAAATGGGGTTTGCTCATACCTTGCACCAGGCATTCCATTATGGGCTCACAGCTGTCTCCCAGCCAGGATGAGCAGGCTGATGTGTGCATAGAGAATCCTGGAATCTGCTGAGCTGGGAAAGACCCACAGGGATCATCCAGCCCAACCCCTGCCCTGCACAGACACCCCAACAATCCCACCCTGAGCATCCCTGGGAGTGTTGTCCAAGCACTCCTGGAGCTCTGGCAGCCTTGGGGCTGTGCCCATTCCCTGGGGAGCCTGGGCAGTGCCCAGCACCCTCTGGGGGAAGAACCTTCTCCTGATATCCATTCTAACCCTCCCCTGGCACAGCTCCAGCACTTCCCTGGATGTTGGGGAAGATGCTCCTACACCTGGAGTCCTGTCCCTGCTCACAGTGAGCAGAGAGGGAGCAGCCCCTTGGGAGGGAACTGCAGACTGGGATGGGCTCTCCCCTCAGTCTCCTCTCCTCCAGCTGAACAAACTGAGTGACCCCAGTGACCCCTACAGACCCTTCACCATCCCAGTGTCCCTCCTTTAGATGCTGTCTAACAGATTTAGATTTTTTTCATGTTGTGGTGCTCGAAACTGCCCCCAGCACTTGAGCTGAGGCTGCCCCAGTGCAGAGCAGAGCAGGACAATCCCCTCCCTGGCAATGCTGGGCCTGGTGCCCTCCAGGACCCCATTTGTGAAGGTTTTGGCTTCTTTTTTCCTTGCCAAGGTCAGGATTAACACACAGGAAATGTAGGTTTTGAGTTCAGACTTGGATGTTTGTTATTTCTTATCTATTTACAGACTCACAAGCCATGAGCTCCAACTAGCATGTTAGAGAAATGAGGTAAAATGGAGCACTTCTTACTCTTTCCAAGTTTATTTAAGTGATAAGTACCCAATACCAAGGTGACACCTATATTATTTATATTTCTGACCCAATAATGACCACTCAAAGCCTGCAATGGGACCTTTTTCACCCAATTACAGAAAACCACTTAAACCCATGAAGAAGGAAGAAGAAGGTGAAGAAGGACTCAGACAATGCTCAAAGCCCTCCATCTTGACTCACATGTATCACTATATACTAAAGCCCCAAAATCTAAGTTTCCAGAACTCCAACATCCATTGGCCCTTCTGGCTCCAGGGCACTGCTGACACAACTTGCTATGGACAGGATTCCCTTCCTTTGGGGCTGCTCTCCAGTCTCTCATCCCCAGTCTGCCCACATCCAAAGTGCTCCATCCTAGGGGCAGAATCCAGCACTTACCCTGGTTAAACTTCTCTAAATGGAGAAGGAAGGCTTTTGGGGGTGTCATAATTAGGGCCTTCCAGTACCTTAAGGGAGCCTGCAAGGGAGATGGGAAAAGACTGTTTGTGAGGGCCTGGAGTGACAGGGTGAGGGGAAACTGCTTCAAACTGACAGAGATTAGGTTTAGATATTAGGAAGAAATTCTTCTCTGTGAGGGTGGTGAGGCCCTGGTACAGGGTACCCAGAGAATGTGGCTGCCCCATCCCTGGAAGTGTCCAAGGCAGGTTGGATGGGACTTGGAGCAACCTGGGATAGTGGAAGGTGTCTCTGCCCATGACAGGGGCTGGAATGAGATGATATTTAAGGTCATTTTCAACACAAACCATTCTGTGATTGTTCCACTTTCTCATTTGTTGAGGTCTCTGCAGGCCCTCTGTATCCTCCCAGTTTAGTGTCACCAACAAACTTACTTATTATTATACCTTCAGTTGCTGCATCCAAGTCCTTTCTGAAGACATTGAATGGTGTTTTGCATGGGTACCCACCTGGCTTTGGCTGAAGACTGTGAGCCATGCGTCAGCAATATCTTCTTCAGGGTGGCTAAACAGTTTACACTGACAAACTCCAGGTGGTTTTAAATCTGACCTCCAGGACTGCAGACCAGAGCTGGTTTTAATCCAAGCCCACTTTCTGCACCTTTCCAACAGGCAAAAGGCAAGATGGTGAAAAGAAAGATGATAATCAGGAGACAGAGTGGGTTAATAGTGGTTGAGTTTTCTGATCATGGTGCTTTATCCTCCTCAGTGCTCCCACCCTGGCTGGGCAGGAGTGGCTCTGCTGCAGTAGCTCATCAATTGCAGCTAATTCTCCTGAATTCAGCTACTGTCATCACTAAAATTAATTCATGTAGGGAGGAAGCTGTGGTTGAAAGGTCTTTACCTGACTACAACTGCTCCTGCAGCACAGTGAGAAAGAGCTGCTTTCACAATGACCTGATGGGAAGGGTCTGTGGGCATTATGAATGGGACAATTATAAAAACCTTATTCAAAATTATCCCATATTTCCTCAGCAACCAGGGTGTGATTTATCTCCACCTAAAATGCACATCTAAAACAGGCAGTATGAATCACACAGTGAAAGGACTGGTTTCTCCTCATGCCACTGGAAAGGAAATCCCAAGTCTAGCTCAGATGTAGGCATGTACATTGTAGGCTTCTAAACTGAGGTGGTGAGATTCAAACATTCCCCTCTTTAATAACTCCAGAAATGGGAAGATTATTTGGTGAAGTCTTTAATTAATTGGTGATAAAAGCTAATGAAGTTAAGAAAGCACCGAAACCCAGTAACTGTCTTTGGCGTGGCCACGTCTGTGATTTCTCAGAGTTCATTTCCATTGCCTCTGGGGAGCTGAAGCAGCCCAGGAATTCAATGGAAGACCCTTCAGAATTTTACCTCTCTAATTTGGTGTATGACTTTGTGACAACTCAAATACTCTGGGGCTGATTTTACAAGCTGCTCAGGTTGGTTCATGTCCTGTGAAAAGGATAATGCTGTTGTCCAAGAACATTATTATAAAGGAATCTAGTAAAATTCTAAAAAACATAATTAAAAAGTTTGCAAGGTACCTGCAGCATTACATAGGCCAAAGGACATCACCAAATACTCAAGTTTGTTTCTGGTCCAAAAGATAATTTTTTGTTTTATCTTCTGAGGATTCTCTTGCCAAACTTCAGATGTCTCTGAGTTGCAGTTTTGTAAAGACATACCCTACAATCTAATTTTCAAGATCAAGAGTAATGCTCTCTTTTCTCATCACTGGTTTCCCAAACCTTGATGTACAATGGAAATAAGCCATCCTACTTGCACACAAAGGGAATGTGGAGCAGCTGAGGGACACACAACCCCTCTGGCTTTCAGGGCTGCTCTCCAGGTGCTTTCATGCTGCTCTGACAATGGATAAAGGAAGCCAAACCCAGCTCCCAGGGCAGTGTGGTCACCTGCCCAGGGCTGGGAGGAGCAGTGCTGTGTCTCCACAGCCAAGTCTTGTGTTGGCATAAGCAGGACTTGTCTGACTCACAGAGGCTGGGGCAATGCCAGAGACCTTCCTCCCTGATCCTGGCTGGGATGACATCACTTCTGATGGAGACAAACATCAATCATGAACCTTACCCCCCTACTCCAAATGGCTTTAGGAGTTTTTGGATTGTGCAAATGGAGTCAGGACCCTGTTCCCCTTCACATGATTGGGAAATGGGGCAAATGAGCCAGATAACTCTTAACAGATAATTACTTCTTCTATGTAATTGCAGCCACTAATAATATTTCTAACACAGGAGATGCAGGCAATCCAACAGACCAAAAGGTGGCAGGGGTGGGAAGAGCTGCTCAAACACAAGGCCATCACCATAAAATAAAAATTATTTTCTTTGTTGTTCCCTGAGAACAGGCTGTGGGTGCTTCCCTCAAAGTCATTCTTAATGTGGACAAATCTGAAAACAAATGGGTGAGATGAATAACAAAAAATATCAGGTGGTATTCACACAGCTCCTAAAGGCACCCAAATTTGAGACTATTGACCTACATTGTGCTTGGCTCACTGCTGAAACCAGCTCTGCTGCCTGAAAGATGCAAGGGGACAAATGCAACACCAGCTTTCAAAAAGCCTTCAGGGGCAGCCCAAGGAATCACAGACCCTTAAGCCCATGAGATGGAGTGAAGGTAGAAGTGAGGAACAGAATTAGTAGACTAAATTATAAAGTGTAAATGTGGTAGGACATAAAAAGAGGAGGGTCTGAGGAAAGGAAACCATTCATTGAAGGTGCCAACAGGCATCTGGTCCAACAGAAATTAGTGATTGAATTTACAGAGTCTCCAAAATGAGCCCACATCAAACTCTCTTAAAGGGATTCGGGTGGTGGGGGCTGATAACTGGTCAAGAGAAAGGAAATGAAAAAAGAGTCTCTGGGCATTTTGAGAGCAGAATGCAGGAGGAACCAAGAACTGGGAGAGTATCACAGAAATCTGTGCCTCTGCCAGATGCCAGAGCTTTGCCAGGAGAACAAATGAGGGAAAAATCAGTTTTGAGAAGCCCAGAGACAAACTGGCACTGCATGCACACTGCAGTGGGTGCAGAGGTGTTATGAGCAGCTGAGGAACAGTTCCTGGGGGCAGTGCAGGCAGATGGAGAAATGTGTCAGCTTGGCCCTCAGGGTGATCAAAAAGGTTGAGGGATGGGAGGAAGCCACACCAGACTCAGTCTATAGAAGTCCAGTCTATAATCTATAAAACCATGTGGTGGGGCTGCTGAAGTCAAAAGGAATGACCAGAGGTGGTGCCTGCCCTCGTTCTGATCTGCAGTTAAATACATCTCTCATAGGCTCAGGGGCCAGAGTTCACAAAGGAGATGGCAAAAGAATGAGAGAGAAGATGTGATTTTATGTCATCCCCATGAATGAGTTCCTTGCTCTGGTCTCAAATCCCTGCTTCCCTTGCTGGCTCCAGCAGGTCCTGCTTTACTGCCCCAGCCAGTTTCACATGCTTTTGACTCAAGAGCTTAGCAAAATGTTCATTTTGCCAGGCCTTTCCTCCCTTTGCTGCTCAGAGCAAGTTCCCACGCTGTGAAGCACTTTTGTTGAAAAATTCAGAAGTTTTCAAGCCTGTTGTGGGAGCAAGGTAATCTCACTATGAGTGAACTGACAGTGAAATGATTATGAAAGTGAATATAACTGAAATACAGAATTGGTATAAATGAAATTATAAAATCATGGGTTACTGATTCCATCATGATAATGATACAGACTAGTTCTGGTAACTTATACTACCACTTCTCTGACCCTTCTGCCTTTCCAAAATATCATTAACTTCACAGGAACCACATCCTCTGCTTCCTTCCTCCTGTTCCATCCTGGGTCAGATAGATCCAGGTCCCTTTGAAGGATTTCTGTCTGGGTTGGTGTGTTGGTTATGCACAGCCTGGTTTTTGGTAACAGGGGGCCACAGAGGTGGCTTCTGTGAGAAGCTGCTGCAAAGCCCCCACCACGTCTGGCAGAGCCAATCCCTGATGGCTCTGAAGATGGACATGCCAAAGCTGGGCCAATTAGAGAGGTTGGTAACACCTCTGTGACAACAGATATAAGAAGAAAGATAAACAAAGAGGTTGATTGAGCAGTCTTAATTTCAGCCAGAAAAGAGCCAAGTGAGAACATGTGAGAAAAAAAAAAACTCTGCAGACACCAAGGGCAGTAGAGAAGGAGGGCAGGATCTGCTCCAGGCACCAGAGCTGAGATTCCCCTGCAGGCTGTGGTGATGACCATGGTGAGGCAGCTGTGCCCCTGCAGCCCATGGGGATCCACGGGGATACAGAGATCACCCACAGCCTGTGGGGATCAATGAAGGATGCAGAGATCCCCCCACAGCCTGTGGGGATCAATGAAGGATGCAGAGATCCCCCCACAGCCCATGGGGATCAATGAAGGATGCAGAGATCCCCCCACAGCCCGTGGGGATCCACGGGAGATGCAGGGATCCACCCACAGCCCCTGCAGGAGCCCGCACAGCAGTGGGTGGATGCCTGGAGGAGGCTGTGGTCCCCTGGGAGACCTGTGGAGAGTCAGGCCCTGCTCCCAGGCTGGAGCAGCCTGTCCTTGGAGGACTGACCCCATGGAAGAGTGACCCATGCTGAAGCAGGTTGGGGAGGATTGTTGCATGTGGGATGCTGCAGTAGCTCCCAGGGAGCTGTTGCCCATGAGATGGACTCACACTGGAGAAGTTCATGGAGCACTGTCTCCCTTGGGAGGGACCCCAGGGTGCAGCAGGGGGTGACTCCTCTCCCTGAGCAGGAGGAGAAGCTACAGGGCATGAACTGACCATAACACCCATTCCCTGTCTCCCTGCACTGCTGGGGTAGGAGGGCGAGCTGGGAAGGAAGAGGGGTGGGAGGAAAGTGTTTTAAGGGCTTATTTCCTTCTCACTATCCTGCTCTGATTTGGTTCGCAATAAATTAATTTCATATCACAACTTAGAGCCTGTTTTGCCCATGACAGTTTTTGATGACTGACCTCTCCTGGTCCTTATCTCAACCCATGAACCCTTCATTAAATTTTCTCTCCCTGTCCAGCTGCAAAGGGGAGGGAGTGAGCAGCTTTGGTGGGTGCCTGGCATCCATCCAGGGTCAGCCCATGACAGCTGGGTTTTAAGGACTCAGTATGTTTGGTGCTGTGGTGCTCAAAAATTGAGTCATTATGTCAACAGGTACTGCTGGTGCTGCTTCTTTATGAAATCCAGACTGTATTGAGGTGCCCACAGGGAAGCTGAACTCTTCTGAAAATCTGGCTCCAAAACAAGCAGCTCCTGGTGCTGTTTCTCCAGGCAAGTTCTGCACAGGAGCTGCTCAATGGGACAGGGAAGTTTCTGGCTCAGGGGTTTTTTAAGTGGCAAAATGCACTTTTGTCCTCAAATTGAATATTTCCTTCAGAACATGGTGGTGTTTGCCAGAACATCTCAAGTTTCCATTGAATCATGAAGAGTTGACTGGCCTCCAATGCCCAGTCAAAGCACCTGGCTGGGTCAGACAAAACCATGTTTGACTTCACAAACTGTATAATGGGAGGCACCTGCTTGGACCTGTAGCTCAGATAATCCTGCTAACAGGTTTCCTAATTGGACCCCCAGAGTGTCTGTGATGTGATAAAGACATTACTGCTGGAGAATTGTTCTCTGTGGGAACAGAAAAACAGAGAGCAAATATTGTATTTCAAGCTTTGCTGGTGTTCTGAAAAATACACTGGGAATATTTCAGTCAGCCTTGATCAGATTAGCTGGCCTTTCACCAGGTCCTTTCTGATTCCTGGCTGGTGGTCTTTGTAAATGGAGATAGACAAACTGTAGGAAACAGGAAAAAAATCCTAGAACAATATCCTAGAACAATATATTCCAATTGTTCTCACAAGCTGAAAAGCAGGAACATTTGTCCTCAGTTGAAGACAGTGTTTCGTCTGGACTGATTTCAAGCAATTCAATCTATTTAACTATGTCAGCTTGCACGAAGAATAATGTATTCCAAGGGTCTTTGTAAAAACAGAGCATTGTAGTATTTTCAGAATTTTGCAGCCTTTGCTTCCACAAATTGGAAAACCTGATGCTGACTTGCCAAGTCTTGAATTGTCATTCTACAAGCACATTTGGCATACAAAATACAGTCAAAAACTTTTTCTCTGTCTTTGCAATTGCTCCATTGCTTTGTTCCATCTTCTACTGGCCCCCAGCACAGCTCAGAGGGAAGGAATGCCTGCCCAGCACAGCCAATGGCCCAAATATTCTCTGGTGAACACTGGTGTGGAGGTCCTGAACAGGGACTCTCCATCAGGAACTGTAGTGATAGGACCAGGAGCAATGGGTTCTGGCTGAAAATGGGGAAATTTAGGTAAAATACACCAAAGAAAATCTGCCCTGTGAGGGTGGTGAGATCCTGGCACAGGGGGCCCAGAGCAGCTGTGGCTGCCCCATCCCTGGAAGTGTCCAAGGCCAGATTGGACAGAGCTTGGAACAGCCTGGGATGGTGGAAGGTCTCCCTGCCCATGGCAGGAGGGTGGAATGGGATGGGATTTAAGGTTGCTTGCAACCCAAACCATTCTGTGATTCTCATTCTAGGACAGAGTCAGTCTGGGTAACTTGACACAAATTTTCCTTAAGATTCCTGTCCAGGTCTTTACACAGATCTCCTCAGCAGCAAGCCAAGGGTAACACTTTCGTTTTGCTCCTCCTTTGACTTTTTTTGTCTATACCTAAAGCTGACTGTGTAACCCAACAGCAACAGCAGCTGCCTCTGGTGAGCAGTGATGGATATCAGGAGGGTTCTGGTCTGGGCAATGGTTCATTTGCAGGGCCCTGCATGGGTGGGCACGACAGAGTTGGAAGCTCAGCAACAAATGTGGGAAAAGCTGCACAAATTTTGTTTAGCAAGTGTGGTAGAAAATAAAATGAAGGTTTTGTGGGGAGGGATGCAGTCTGTGAGCTGCCCAGCAGATGCTCCTCTCCCACCATGGAGAGAAGGGCAGCCAGCTGTGCAGATGGGGGACAGTTTTGGAGAGGGAGATAAGGAGGTCTGAGACCCACTGGCTGGAGGCAGAGCAGAAATTGGGAATGGGACAGTGTGGGCTAAGAGCAGAAGCAGTGTGGGTGATGGTGCAGTGCCAGCTGTGGGGATGTGGGGCTGTCCTGTGAGCTGCTCTGCCCCACGGAGCCTCTCCCCTCAGAGGGAGCATCACTCTGTGTGACAGGACTGGGCTGGGGTTCTCCTCTCCCCTCTGCCAGGAGGATTTACAGCCTGTGGCAGGAAGGCAGCAGCAGGATCAGTAGTGGGGCAGAGGCCTTTGGAAACACAAGTGGAATAGAAGGAGAGTCTGGTGTGGCTGGGCCTTGCACCCTGCAGGCAAATCCTCAGAGTCTTCCTCCAGCTGTGCCAGGACACAAGTCTCAAACCCTGCAGCACCAGGGGCTGCTGCTTCCAGAAAAAAGGCAGTTTCTGCTGAAAATCCTGCACTGACTGCCCTGGCCAGAGGCCAGGGAACTTGTGGTCAGAGTGGAGAGTCCTCCCAGGTGGTGTAAATGTGCTGGGGGTAATTGGGCAGCACACAGGGACGTGCTCTCACTTACTGTTTTGCTACTTGCAGGGGTTTGCAATCCAGTGTTCAGGTCTTGGCAAGAGGTAAAGCTGTTTTTCCTTGGATTTCAGGGATCTCAAGGGCTCAAACAGGGAAAGTGACTATTTGAGTGTCCCATGAAGAGACAGTGGCACAGTTGGAATCAGGGAGGTCACTCACTTGCAAGCTCCCTGCTGTCACACGTGTCACAGGAGGTGTGAGCACACCCTGCCCATGGCAGGATATGGCCCCTGGGCTCCATCATCCCCAAGAGCTGCCTGGCTCCCAGCTGTGCTGCAGGCAGGGCAGAGGAGCTGTTTTAAGGGCCCTTCATTTAACAGGAAAAGCAGAGTGCAGATGCTGAGCACCAAGCAGGGACTGTTTCATTTCTGTTGGTCCCAGGGTGCTCCCTGGCTCTGGGACACACTGCTCAAAGCCTGGCTGAGGGAGGGCAGGCTGCAGGAAGGGCAGGCAAGGTGTGCTGCATGTCACACACTGGCCAAGTGCCCTCTGTTTGCTCTGGGGGTACCACAGGGGCAGCCCTGGGTGTTCTCTCCCTGTCTCCCACTCTCACCAGGTGTTAGGGACAGGGATTGTCTCCTGGAAGCCAAAGATCCACATCCCAGGTCACTTTTTGGAAGATGAATTTCAAGGAGCTGGGCAGGTGTTGGTTAGGGAGCAGAGAAGGCAGCACACACAAGACTGGTGGTGATGTCAAACCTTCAAACATCATCTCCTGGAATCACATGAAATGAATGTTTTTCTTTGAAAAAGACATTTCCTGTCCTCTAAAGGTTCAAAATTCAAAGAAGGCAAATAATAGAAACCAAGTATTCTTCACTGTTAACCCTTTTCACCAAGCAGGCTGCCAATACCAGAGTCATGAAGGCCTGGTTTTGTTGGGATGAAAATTAAATTACAGGAGTTGGGTGCTTGATGTAATCTATTTATTTACCAAGAACACACGCTGGGGCCTGTTCCCCCATTCACTGCAGAACTAACACCAGCAGCCTTGCTCTGAAATCCCACACCTGCCCCTCCATGCCCAAAAACCTGGGGCCATGTCCTGTCTTCTGTCACCAGGCAGTGTCTCCCAGGCCAAGCTCCACTTGCAGCCTGACTCCAGGCCTTGATTCTTCAAATCCTGCACCTCCACAGCTTTCAGGCTGAGGTTTCCCCATGGGACTGGGCAGCAACTATTAGAATTGTGCTTCTTACAGTTAAAAAGGGCTTGACTTTTGGAGACTGGATGTGTTTGGAACCAAAACTGCAGCCATTGCTGGAAGGGAATGGGAGTACACTGAGATGGTTGCCTTGAAAAGCTGATGTCTCTTTAAGATAAATTAATATATGCATCATTATGCACACATATGGGGCATTTGAAGGCTGGAGATGGACATCTCTGGTGTCAAAAGCAAGACTGGAATCCTTTGCAGTATTGTGACAGGAATGCACTGATGCAGGTGGATAAAGCAAGGAGGTAGGAATGCACTTATCTGATGGAGCACAGAAAACTGGAGCACTGCCTGAAGTCCAAGTATTTTTGAGATATTAAGTTAGTAGGCCTATTCCAGGTCTGAACAGGCAGGTCTGCACCAAAATACTCATTCCTGTAGTCTCAGGGTGATTCAGTGCTCATAAAAACTTGTGTGTTGTGGATTTCCTTTTCATTTCCAAGCAGAAATCCACTTAAAAATGGTATCAGATCACCAAGACCCTGGCAGCTGTGAGCAAAAGTTGTCACTCCCTGCAGCAGGCCCAGCTCCAGAGCCATTTTAAAGCTCTGTGTCTCCTCCCAGCCCCAAGCTGAGCACAGCAGCTCACACTGTGTTTCCTCCCATCTGCCTTCCATGTGCTGGGCACATTCCCTGTGCCAGTTGGGGTTTGGAGATACCTGTAGCAGCCAGTGCAGAGTAACAGTGTTCAAGATGTTCTTCATTCCTTCTTCCATGCTTTACTGTTTCTGTTTGAGATATGAACGAGGGTGTTAACCTTGTAAAGTGCTTTGCAGCACATTCATCCATGGCTGGGGCCTGCATCTCCCACCAGCACCTCCAGTATTTTGTGCCTTTTCCCTTTTACCTTGGCTCCAGGACACTCATCAGCTGTGTCCCATGGTGGCACAGCTCACTTTCCAGGGGCAGGGGTTGGGCTACAGGCAGTGACCAGAGGCAGCTGCAGCTCTCCCAGTTTCTGCTGGCAGTGACAGTCCATGTCCCTGCCATCCTCTGGGCAGGACAGGAGAAGCTCAGTCACTGCTCAGGGGTCAGGATGCTGCCAGAACCCCACCTCCAGCTCAGACTTCTCATGACAAGCACTGAGAAGTTGTAGAGACACTCCTGGTGCTGTGAGCAGTGGCAGATGGAGCTGCCACCTCTTCTGCACAGCTCAGGAGGGACAGGGACCTGTTGGAGCAAGTCCCCAGGAGGTCACCAAGTTGATTAGGGAGCACAACTCCTACAAGGAAAGGCAGAGGAATTTGGGATTGTTCAACCTGGAGAAGAGAAGCTCCAGGGTGACCCAATTGCAGCCTCTGTGCCTGAACAGAGCTGACAAGGAAGATGGAGAGAGACTGTTTAAAAGGGCATGGAGTGACAGGACAAGAAGAAATGGATTCACACTGATAGAGAGTGGGTTCAGATTGAACATTAGGAAAAAATTCTGCCCTGTGAGGGTGGTGAGGCCTTGGCACAGGGTGCCCAGAGAAGCTGTGGCTGCCCCTGGATCCCTGGAAGTGCTCCAGGCCAGGCTGGATGGAGCTCTGAGCAACCTGGTCTAGTGGAAGGTGTTCCTGCCCATGGCAGGCAAGTGGAATGAGATGAGGTTTAAGGTCCCTTCCAACCCAAACCAGTCTGGGATTCTGGGATTCTGCTGGGGCACTGACAGATGGAGAGGCTGTGGCACACTCCCAGCCCCACTTCACAGAAACATCCCTGAAAAGAAGCTTGATCCAGCCCTGCCAACTGCCAGGAGCAGTGTTGGGACCACTTCAAGGGCCCTTCAGGACACTGACCTTTGGTTTGTGGCCATGAGGAACAGCTCAGGATGATGTGTGGGCACAGCTGGCTCATGTGGGCACCTGTGCAGCCTCTCCTCCTGATGCAGGAGACATCAGCCATCATCCACCCCTCACCAGAACAGGCTGGGTCCAAATATCACTTTGGGGCTGTGATGGTGGTTTCAGATTCCCCCAACAATGTTCAGTAATTGGGTGGGTCATGGTAGCTGTGTCAGCTCTAAGCACAGAGTAGAAGACTTTGTCTTTCTCTGTGCCAAGGTCTGTTGGGGCAATGAAATACTTCTGATCCCAAGGCTGAGTCCAAAACGTGGGGAAGAAATAACACAATCACTGTTTTCCCCCAGAAACATTTTGCACAATTGAACTGCATGAGATAAAAACAGCAAACTGGAGTTGGATGAGGAGGCTGGACCAGCCTGGGGTGATGTTACCTGTCCCATTGTCATCCAGAGTTGCCTCCTTCCACCCTAAGGAACCACAGGGTCCTGAAGCAAGTCAAGCCATGGCTCTAAAGATGGTTTATGCACAATCAGGCTGCCAGCAGCTACTCCAACCATGATAAGGTGTCTGCCCATATCCCAGGGTGAGTGGGAAGGCAGTCAAACACCAAAGTATTCCCTGGATTACCCACACAAATGCCTCAGTCTCTGTGTCCAAGGTCAGCTCCACTCAAACAGGGCAGAGGAGTCATCTGGAGCTGAGCATGCAGCCAGAGCCTTGCTGTGCCTCCACACTGCAGGATCCAACTCCTGCCTGCTGCCCCTTCCTCTGCTGCCTTCAGGCTCTAGGTGAACCCCTCCCAGACTAGGCTGTACAGAAAGAACCTGCCACCATCATTGGTATTATTCTGTGTCCTGGAGAAAGCAGAGAAAAAGGTGGCACAATTCTGTACTGGGGCTACAGAGGATGAGAGGTGCCCACTGCAACCAATGCCTGTCAAAGCCCTGAGCAGAGGAGAGTGCAGCAATGCTGGGGGACAAATGAGAAAAGCATCCTGTGCTGTACCTGCCTCATAGTCCTGTGCCCAGCCTCCACCTCCTGCACACAGTGAGGCTCTCCAGGGCACAGCACAGGGGATGTGCCCTGTCAAACATGCACCAGGGATGTGCCCTTCATCCCTGTCCAGAGGCTGCTCCTCTCCTGCACTCAGGCATCAAACACTTGGTGCAGATCTCTGGTCAGCAGAACATGTCTGCTGGTGTAGCAGGGGCAGGAAGGGCTGGTGCTCAGACATCACCCAGATGGCCAAGGATCCAGCAAACCTGATGTCTGCTCCTCACATGACTGTCCTCAGTCTCTCCTGGTCTGCACAACTCTGGACTCTGTTGTCTCATCAGAAGTTTGCTTTAAAGGAAATTCTTCTCTTTCATTAGGGCTTCTGTCTCCTACTCCCAGTAATCTTGTCTAGCAAGACTGAGACATGGGGTCTGGCCATAACTTGGCTTGAGAGAGAGCACTGCAGATGGAGGGACCCAGATTGTGGAGCAGTCCAGCTCCATCAGTTCACAGGGGCAGCTCCTGGTTCTTCCAGACTGCAGAAGATGCCTCAGTACACAGACACTGCTGCAGCTGCTTCTCCTCCCTCCACAGATACAGTGCAGGGTACAGCAGGCACACCATGTCTGCCCAACGAAACACGGTCTGGACAGATATTTAATTCCCCCAGAACCTTGGTCTTTCCTGGGGAGAACTATGCCTTGAACTTCCCAAAGAAAAGGTGAGGGTGTTTATATCTGGCTCCAGCAAGCTGCAAGGCTGGAGAGTGCACCTCCACTGGCATCCACCAACCTGTAATCAAGCAGGGAATATGAAGGACCATCAGGTCTGATGTTGCTCTGCAGAAGTCTGGATCTTGTTAGCACAAAATACTTTCTTCTTTCCATTTTCTTCTGATGCAGATCAGTGCCTGGCAGTGCAGTGGGGCACCACAGAGAGAACCAGAAGATGCCCACAATGATCTAGCAGCCCCCAGGGGCTGTTTGTCACTTAGCTGCCTGAGGACCAGGCAGCTTGGCCTCAGGGAAGACAGCTTTAGGGTGCATGGACAGGGTTTGGACAATGCTGTGGGCAGCAGTCCCCATCCAGGACAGCAAAACCCCTTCTCTGAAAACCCTGAGGGATCCCCAGTCCTCCCCAGCACATCCCTGACCAGCATCTAGCCTGAATGACACCTGCACCAACAGGCTGCAAATCTGACACCCCATCATCACAGCAGCCTCTTGGAGATCTCCTCCCCACCCAGCTCTCCTTGGCCCTTTCCCTGCTTTATTCTCCTGCATTTTGATACGTGGGATGTTACACAAACCCACTGATTGTTCTCCCTTTTGTGCTGGGGCAGACAGACAGGCTCCCCAGACAATAGACAGGCTTCCCCGTGGCTGGGAAGGAGAGGTGGAAGATTTACTGCCATGAGGTAATTTGCTGGAGGAATTTGAACTTTCTTTGCTTCCGGAACTGCCTCCATTGTCCTGCCCTGTCAGCAAAGCACAGACAGGGAGCGTCCTGAGCACAGGGTGCTTGCAGCAGGCAAGGTTTGCCTTTTGAGAACCAGCTCCATTCACAGATGGCAGCCAGAACCAGGGAAGGTTTTCTGCCCCTGGGTGCAGCTTACCCCACCTGCTTTGACACTTCTTCTGCCAGATTTCTCAACCATGACTGGTTGGTGACCCCCCTCTCCCTTATTCAGAGCATAAAAATGTCCCAACCCTGTTTCGTTTGCCTCATCAGTAAGAATTAAACTTCTCCCTGATGTCTTTGATAGTGCATTAGGACATGACAGGCAGCATCACACACCAGATCACACAAGTGTGTGGGTGCATGGTGAAAGTCAGTGCAAGAGGTGAGGTCTTGTGGGCTGTGTGGGGTGAGGAGGGATGTTTTCAGCTAGGAAAAACACTTTTGCAACTTGCAACTGCCCGTGTGGTGCTTTTGAAATCCCTTCCTTTTGTGGTGTGGGTGCAGCAGGCACAGACCAGGAAATGCTACACCAGCAACGCCAAGACTTCATCTTCCTTTCAGGAGCAAAAGGCCACTTTGTTGGGATCCAAAACTTCAGGCTGCCACATTGCTTAGATTGTTGACTGCTCCAGACAGGTGCTATGTCTTTACTGAATGGCTGGTTTAGTCCAGCATGGGTTCCAGCTGCACAGATTTACACAGCTTTGGCACAGCCTCTCCTGATGGTGTTGGCTCACTGAGTTTTTCCAGTCCTGGAGGCTGTGGCCCTGGACACAGGTCACTGCCTAAGTGAGCTGGTGAGAACACTGACAGGGAGCTTCAGGATGATGTGTTAGGGGCCCTTTAGCACAGCTCTGCACAGACATTGCCAAGAGGTTACCAGGTGGAGACAGCCTGGCAGACAATCTGGGCAAAGGGTGGAAGCGTCAGGTGGGGATTTGCTGGGGACAACTCAGACTATGAACCCCAAAAGTTGTGGTGCCTGGGTGGTGGGGGAAGGCAAACAGATGAAATCCATGTCCAGACTCTTGCCATGGCCTCTCATCCCCCTTCCAGATATCAGTGGGAGATGCCCAGTGATATCTCCTCTCTGCTCGTAACATCAGTCCTGTGGTTTCCCACCCCAGGACCAGCAGGAAAGCCAGTGCTGCTCAGTTTTTGTAAAGCTCTAGATGCAGGACTTCAATGATACTTAAAGAGCTATTTTAAATTTTATTTAAGCTTCTGATTTGTGTTGAATTCTGGGGTTTTTTTTTCCTTTTCCTGACTCTGTCCCCATATGCAAACTCAGCCATTGGAATTGAGGCAGGGATTGCCTGTGAATCCCCCAGAGCCTGTTCTCCATCCCTGAGTTAAGGTGATACTTCCCTTCTCACTCTGTGCAAATTCATCCTCCTACACAAAATAAAGGGAAGGCACAAACATTTGCAGGAGCAATTTTTTTCTTTTTTGAGTTTTCATTTACTCAGAGTCTCATCATGAAGGCAAACACTTGATGCTGGTCTGGCCACCAGCAGGGGCCTGTCCATCCCCACAGCTGTGGCAGCAAAGCTTTGCCCAATGGAGCCCAAAGTGGGGATCCAGGCTCCAGACTGAGTGGCCAAGGCAGCTGCCCCCAGGCTGTGAGCACAGGGCTGGGCTGCACCAGCCCCTCCACGCCCTCCCTGCCTGACCTGCTGAGTGGGCAGCACTGGCTCCAGGAGCATTAGCCTTGGCCATGGCCTCTCATGAGCTGGGCTGATGCAAAACCCACCCTGGACACCCTTCCTGGGACAGCCCCATGGACATGCTGTCTGTCCTGCTGTCTGTCCTTCTGCCACAGTGCTGGGAAAGTGTGGCCTTCAATTCTCAGTCCTCCTGGCAGCATGGGGGGCTGGAGAGCAGGGAGAGGGCTGGGCCAGGGCAGGGCAGGAGCCCAACTCTTCCTGGCCCCCGGGCCCACCCAGATATTTGGGCTCAGGAAGGGGTTCTGCCCTCTGATGAATGTGCCATGTCTGTGACAGCACCCAGCACTGCCCAGCTCCCAGGAAACAGAAGAGGGCAGTTTTGTGTGCTTCTTTCCCAACTGACCTAGTTAATAGTTGGCCATGCCACAAAGTGGAATGGTTTGAACTACCTTGGGGACAGGTTAAATACAATTGAAAACAAAACTTCTGTTCCATACAAGCACCTGCCAAGCCCAACTCTAAATATAAATCATCTGCTGTGCTAGACCATCCCAAGGCAGTCCTGCTCCAGAGTGAATTATTGCCTTCTCTTGCTGCTTGAGTGCATTAAATGTATTCAGCTCTGTATTACATGATTGTTCCTTCTGTGCCTTGTCTTGGCAGAGAGAAACACACCTCCAGGACAAGTGAGTGAAAGGCAAGCCCTGGACATTGCCTTGCTGCTCAGCAGGTTTTAGGTTATCACAGGTTTCCTCCTCTCAAGGCAGCCATTCTGCAGATGTGCTGTTGCTGCTCTTGGCAATTTTCAGAGCCTTACTTGAGTGTCTTTGAAAATCCCAGCCTGCACAGCTCACTTTGTCTAAACAGCTGCTTCTCACAGTCGTGGCTAAGGTAGTGGCACAAACCAGACCGAAAAAGCAAAGTGCAAACTTTAAGGGAGGTCCTGCTGCCCCATCATTGCAATGGGCAGCTCCTCTCAGGGCAAAGCAGGGATTAGAACCATGGGATCATAGAATTACAGACTGATTTGGGCTGGGAGGGACCTCAAAGCACATCTGATTCCATTTTCCCTGCTGAGGGAGGGGACAGGGTTAGGGTCCCACCAGACCAGGCTGCTCAGAGCTGCATCCAGCCTGATCCATCCTGTACCCTTGTGACACACCTCCCTGCTGGTGGAGAGCATAACCTGAATCCAGGGCACCTGAATCTATGATAAAATGCACAGGCACGGGGTTCTTATTCCCCCACAACCCTTCCCCACCTCTCCTGTGTCTCTCAGCTGTTCTGCTCAGGGGAGGACCCTGCTGGCCTGGCTGCTGGGTTCAAAACACACCAAAGACAAGAGACACAACTGGAGGTGTGTCTGGCAGCTCCAGGCTGGACACAACCATCACTCTTTGCTTGCCCAAAGTTTTGGCCAAGTCTTTTGGGACTGGATGCAGTTTCCCACCCAGGGGAGTTAAGGGCTGTCTGGGATAGCCTGTGGTGTCCCAAACATCCCTGTGGATGCAATGCAGGACCCCCAGCTCCTGTGCCTGAACGCAGCTCAGACTGAGCCCGGGGTTCCCTCAGGGCCTTTCCTGCAGGGGCAATACATGGAGCCCACAGGGTCTCCTGATGGAAACTTGCTTGTGAGCAGCAAAAGGATCCCCCTACAGTGCCCAGGGAAACCAGGCTTTTCTCTGAGTGAGCTTCCTCCAGCAAAAAATGCTCTTCATCAAATGCAAAAGTTTCCAGGCAGCACAGAGATGTGGTAGAATTTTTTGAATGAAAATATATTGGAGGTGTTTGAGTCTGAAGTGAAGGATTTTGTTTCAGTTGGGGTTCCTTTTACTTTTGATTTTTCCAAATTCAGCCTCGGGTTAGTTTGTGCAGGTGCTGCCTGTCATTAAATACTGCATTGTCATGGCTTGGCTTTTAGTGAATGAAATGTTTTGATGTGGCCATTAAGCATTTCAATCAGCCATTCAGACATTTTCAACTACAAAACTTATCAGATTTGGTCCTCTTTAAGACGTTTCCAAATTTGTCCTACTTCCAAGTAGTAACAGACACTGCACTAAGATTCAGCAGTGCATCTCCTCCAACCATCCAGATCACCTTTACTGCTTTTATTTGCCAGTCTCAGGACTTTGGGACCAGCTTGTCTCCAGGGCAGTGGTGCAGATGTGGTGCTTTCCATCTGGTTTAGCTGATATGGTGGTATTTGGCCAAAGGTTGGATGTTGATTTTTTATCTTCTTTTCTTCGTGTTAGAGCCAGGACTAATACACAGGAGTCACAGTTTTCATGTTCAGACTTAGATGTTTATTATTTCTTATCTATGTTACAGTCTCACAAGCCATGAGTTCTGCTATACTCTAACTAACAAGGGTGCAAAATGGAGGCCTCTATCTCTACAAAAGCCTTTTCAAGGACAAATTGTCCAACTATGAACTAACACCTAAATTATTTATACTTTTAACCCAAAAACCAAAGGTCTGCAATGCAGGCCTTTTCCACCCAACTAGAAAAAAACACCCAAAACCAAGAAGAAGAAAGTGAAGAAGAAGGACTTAGACAATGCCCAAAATCCTCCATCTTGTCCCATATACAACCACTATATACCAAAACCCCAAACTCTAAGTTTTTCACCCTGTGATATCACACACTTCTATTCAAACTACACGCCCACAACCCAAGTGCCATCACTCCATTTCAGAAGCCTGTTCCACAGCCTCAGGTCAAATGTGGTGCTTGCTTGAGGGTCAGTGCCTTTTAGAACAGAAAGCCTGAAATTTTCAGCTTCCAGAATTCCAACAGTAGGACTCGATCTTGGAGGACCTTGATGACTCTGTGATTCTATACATGGTTTGGTGTTACCCCCACCCAAATGTGGCTTCCAAGGGGAGAGGCAGCCTGGCCCAGTGGCGTCCCAGTAGACCCAGTAGGCTTCCCTGGCCTTGTTCTTCCCCATCTCAGCACCTTTTGCCCCCACTCCTGTAGCACTTACCCACAGTGACTGTACAGGGTCACTGTCAGAGCCTTCCTCTGATTTCCCACCAGCCAGAGAATTACAGGAACAGTTGTGTGCTTCCAGACCCTCTCTGTGATTGAACCTTGTTGCGTTACACTTTTTGGTGACTTAGAGATGGGGTAACTGAGAGGCATTTTAAAAACTTTTTCTTTTCATTTTAGTTTTATGCGAAGGGTGAGACAATATAGATGTTATGATTTACACTATTATAATCAGAAGTTAACTATTTTTTAATTACAAGACATTATAACTGTTTCTTGGCCTATCAGCTTTTGCCACACAATGCTGTAAATGCCTTAAAGCCAATCATCTAAAATTACCCCTCATGGGTCCTACTACAATGCACCTTTCATAGTTCTATTTCTCTGAAGTATCTAGTATTATTTACAAAGCCATCCTTTCAGACTTATTGCTAGTTCCATTTCTCTCTCAACAATGTCTATCCTATTCCATAGCATTTCTAAATCAACATTTCTTTTCTCAAAGTTTACGTACAGATACATACTGTGTAAACCTTGTGTCAAACTTTAAAAATTCTTTACAAAAAATCCATTTCCCACATTACTTGGTGTGTTGACCTGCCCTTCTGGCCAGTTCCAGGCTGTGGAGTTCCTGCCCCTCTGTGGTCTGGGGGTCAGTGGAGCAGCAGAGACAAGGGGCACCAGGGAACCTGCACAGTCCTGAGTTTGTCAGAGCTGGCAGGACAGTGAAACAGGTGAACACCTGGTCAGAGTCTTATAAACCACCTGTAAATATATCAATCTCTGAGGGCCCAGCCTTTGCAGAGAAGTGGCAAAAATTAATTTCAGTCAGACTGCTCTTCAGAGGTGTTTTGTAAAACAAAAGGTTTAATAAAGAAAAATAACAAAATGTTACAGAAAACAAATGAAAGCTGAGCAAGGTGTCCAAAAAAACCTCTGACATCCTGCTAAAACACTCCAAGAAGCCTCTCCTTCCTTTGTGCTCCTTCCTAAACACTGAATGTTTTGGGAGGGACAACCTGGCCTGCTGCCAATAAGGAGAGATACAGGATTTGAAGAACAGTGACAAGGTCCAATAGGTGCTTATCTCTTGGCCCTGAGCCAATTACTGCCAGCAGAGTATGGAAAAATCTGGGTAAACTTCCTAAAATGTCTAAAGGTAGACTGAAACTCTTTCCCTATTTGGAAGCACTTACTGGGGGTGTGGGGTGCATTACCACAGTCCAGGGTGGATGTGTGCAGTGAAAAGAAACAGGACAGATGTGGCTGCTCTGGGCCAGATGTGCAAGGAGCTCTTGCACAAATTGATGGCGGGCACCACAGAAAGTGCACGAGGGCTTTCAGCTCTCCAGTAGAGGTGGAACTGCCCAATTCAAATACTGCCTTTCCTTAGACTTCCAACTGATACTTTTCCAGAATATGGGGCCAAATCTACTTTGTGCAGACCTCATGCAATCAAAGAAGGGATGTGTGTGACAGGGGTTACAGCAGCCCCCAGTCTGCAGCTGGAAGCATGTCTGTGGCAGGTATGTGCAACCCACACCCTCTCCCCCTCAGCCTGCTCCTGTGGGGAGAACCAGAGTCTCGGGGTTTATGTTTTCTCTTCACCCAAGAATCAGGTGGTGGTTCGGGTGGTTCGAGTGGGTCTTTTTTGCCCTCTGCCCTTTTTTGCCCTCTGAAGGCTTTGAGCTTGGCACGAGAATGAAGAGGAGCCTCAAGATCTTGTTGTTTCTTGGGTTTCTCGTGTGTTTATTATTTCTTATCTTACAAATTTCTCTGTGCCCGGCCGAGGTGTTCACAGCAGCTCAGACACAGGTGACTCCCCCCGTGATGGGAGGTCACTGCCTTCTTATACAGATATTTATGTGTCTGTTATTTACAATTCTGTGCCAATGCCTGTTATCTGTACTAAAAGGGTCATTTCTACTTTGACCCAATCCTCTCAACTACTTTGTGCCCAGGTCACTGCAGAAGATGGAGGCCAAGGGAGAGCAAGAAGAACCCAGGGCACCGCCCTAAAATCTCCATCTTGTCCCCAAGTCAACTCCATTCTAAGAATCCCAAAACTACCAAATTTCCCACCCTGTGCTGTACTAAACTACTGATTTCACACCTTTGTGACTTGTAATTCTTCTCTCAATGTTGGAAGCTTTTTTCATGGACTAAAATCAAAGCCTGTGTCTTCCTGGGCTCTGTGCCAGGCACCCCCCTGGACAGACCCCTCCTGTCCAGGATTCAAACCCTCTTGCTCAGGTCCCAGGCCTCTCTGCCAAGGTTTGTGACCATCCAGGGCAACCAAAGGGATGCCCTGGACTCTGACACCAGAGCTCCCAGCAAATTCTCTGAACTGGGCATGGGTCCCAAGCTGGTGCTCTGAAAGCCAGGCCCAGCCAAGTGCACACTCAGGAAGCACTTGGGTCACACAAGGTGTCCAGTGCAGCCAGCCTGTCACTCTCAGCTGTTTGCTCACGGAAATTCACCTCTGGGAGCCCCAAGAAGACAATTTCCAATAACCTTTTCTTCTGTGTTGCCCTCAGCCTGTTCTGGACCCACTACTTGGTCCTGGGAATCTGTGATTTAGGCACCCTTGAGCCAGATGTAGCACTGAACAATCGCCCTCAATAGTCACAGAGAGATTCATTCTATGTTAATTTGTCTTGTATCTTTGTCTTGTGTCTGTATAGGGACACTCTATAAAATTCTTTCCCAGCAATTTGTACCTAAAAAGTACATCCTCCTACTGCACCAAACCAGCATCATGCTCTCTGTCACACCCCTCCTCACTCATCCTGCAAGCAGAGGAGTCCTGCTATCTGCACATGTACCCTGACCCAGATCTTCTTTGGTACATTTCAACAAGCCTTGCTCTCCAGGTGGATGAGTTACTCTCCCAGGAATATATCCTTAGAAATCCATTGCTCTTCCCACTGTGTGGGCTCCTGCAACAGTGTGTCTTTTCAGGGTGCAGCCACGGCCCTTCCAGATCCCAGTCAGCTTCTCCAGTAGAGAAACTGCTTGAGAACTGCTCAGGGGGCAAGTCAAGCTCACACAGCCACACACGGTACAAGGCTAGCTCAGCAGAGGGGCAGAAGGCTCCCAGCCCAAATCAATTCCCAGCAAGTGGGAAATTATTCCAGTGTGCTGAAGGCGATTCCAGAGCCAGAGAGAGGGAACATGTGGTTTTTCTCAGTTATACAGGGTCTCAGGTTTGTGGGTGGCACAGGGGGCAGGGCAGGGGACAAGTGACCACAGGGAAGAGAGGAACAGGACACCAGGCCCCAGAGCCAGTGGGGAAACAGGGAAAGGGGATGCCATGGGGTGGGTGATGAACTTGCCAGACCCAGAGAGAAGATTGCACAATGTCTGCAAGGGTCCATGGGGGAGAAGCCTTTGTTACACCTGGAATATCTTTAATCTTCACTTTTCCATTAATTCCTTTAATGGCATGAGGGACTCTACAACCTCCAAGAGTGGTTTGACCCTCATATAGGTGGCACAAGCTGGGCTGTAAATCCCTTTACTCTGCACATTGGTGTGAGCTGCCCACAAGGGTCTGGGAGCTGCTGGCAGGACATGGAGCAGGCAGGGCAGGCTGCAGGAGATAAGCTGCTTTCTGAGGTGCTCTGTGTACCAGAACAGCTCCAGTCTGCTGAGAGAAGCCTCTGTCAGGGAGTTTCTGGCTGCCTAGAACAGACCTGTGGTTTACAACCATCCCTGACCTGCTGTCCTGGTTCCATCCAGATCTGGGTTAATTTTTGCAGTATTTGGGAAGGGACACATTTCCAATACTCATTTGGTTTCCAGGACACTTGCATGGGGAATGCCACAGGTGCACCAGTTATATTGGTTTGCTGTTTACTGCTCATTACCTTGGTCAAAAGGCTTTGGCTGGGCAGCAAAGAGGAAGATGTTCCTGGGTTCACCTTTCCCTGGTGGCTGTTCTGGGTTAAGAGAATGATTCCTCCCACAGGAGGGATTTTGTCCCCAAAAAGCCTGGCAAGTGGGGACCTGAAACACAGCAGAGACCTGGAGGAGGACAGGGAACAACCCCACACTCTGGACACAAGGGGATATGAGGTTCTTTTCAGGGATCTAGGGGAAATAATTTAGTTGCCAAAAGTCAGGATGTTGCTGGGCTGTTGCTGCTCCAAAGGACCTTGTGGGAAAAAAGGGTGTATACTTGCAATCTTATTTTTCTTGCTTTAAAAAGGTGTTCCTTGCTCTCATTCATGCCCCAATATTTCTTTTTAGTTTAGAGGTTCTTTTAGATTTGATGTGCTCACAGCAATGAAAATGTTAAGGTTGACCCAGCTCAGCCACTTGCCATCTCTGACTCTTATTAAGTTAGGCTAACGTAAAAAAGAGTTTTAAAGAGGCTGAGAAGGCCTGCTTTGACATTTTCTGGACAGAAAGTATTTTTCTTTTCTAACGACTCCTGGTTTAGAATGTCCTTTCTGGGATGATTTTTTTACTGTCAACACTGAAGGGGGGTGGGGGCAGGGTGTGAAAGCAACATGGTTTTTATTATTTTGATCGACCCAAACCAATTCCTTCTGGACTTCTCTTTCATGGGAATCACCAAAACCATGAACTTGCAGAATGGTAACAGAAAAGAAAAAGTGTGATTCTTGCCCAACATCCAGCTCAGAGCAGGCTGCTGCACTGGCTGCTCTGTCTGGAAGGTGAAAGGGGGAATGGCACAGGAGGCTCTGTCAGCCTCCCCCTCAGTTTGGGGTGTGAGATTCCCCGTCTCCAGCTCTGTGTGATGGGCACAGAAACCACCACAGCACTTGTACACCTGCAGGGCAGATGTCAGTGCCTGTGGTGCTCCTCAGAGCTGTGTCCAGCCAGACTCTGCTCCCTGCCTCCCCACGGCACAAGTGCTTCCCCCTGGGATTGTCACATTCCTCGGGAGCCAGGACAGCCACAGACAGGAGACAGAGTCCAGGAAAAAAATCTCCATGAGTTTAAAGAGTATTTGGACAACACTCTCAGGCTCATGGTGAGATTGTTGGGGCTGTCCTGTGCAGGAGGAGCAGCTGACTGGATCTTTGTGGGCCCCCTCCCAGGGATATTTTATGATTCTGTGATTCTATGACACACTATGTAAAATTCACAATTTTGCCTATTTGGAAAGAGTGCCCTTTTGTTCTGATCCAAGGCTCATTCCTGCCCCTGGCACAGGGGCTGCTCTTCCTCAGCCCTATCTCCTCCCTCTGGCTGCAGCCTGTTCTGCCAAGTGCCCTGACCTTCTACCTACCCTGGCCTTGCACCCCACACCTTCCTGTCCCCTGTGCCCTTCCCCTGGCAGCCCCTGGGGTGGGATGGGATCCCCTGACAGCCCTGACCTGGCAGAGGATTTCTAGCAGTGATCTCTTCTGGCTCTCACACCAGCCATTCCAGGGTAGAAAAGCATCACTGCCCTGCTCAGCCCCTTCCTGCTCCCACTCTGGAGGGCCCCTGCCATGGGGCAAAGCCAGGGCAGGTACAGAACAAGGTGCAGAGTGTCATCAGAGCTTTGCTTGCCAAGGGTCACTGCTGCCACTGCACACACCCAGCCTCTAGAGAGCTTCTGGTGCAGCAATGGGCTTAACCTCACCCTGCCAAACTGGCCTTGGCTGAGACTTTATTACTGAAATATTGTGGAGATCTGGGGTAGGGCCTACACATGGGGGATGATCTAAGAGGACTGATCTATTTTCAAACGTGGAGAGGTGGGAGTAGAAACACGTTCTGCTCTTGCTCATTGCAGTGATATGGGATTGAAGCAGTGCTGGTGCCTCCAGATATGGTGTGATGCAAAGAAGCTCTCAATGCTTTGATCTCTTTATCTTTCCTTTCTCCTTCTCTTTATGGAGACTACCTTTAGTGTAGATTTCAACCTGCAGGCTTTTAGGAAGAATTTCAACTGGTTCTATGACTCCAGGTACCATTCTATCCTCAGCCCCAGCTTTGCCCCAGGCAATTCAGGCATTTTGTGGTGACCTTGGAGATTTCAAGATAAAGAGGAAAAGAGATAGTGAGAACCTTTGTGAATCACTCTGGTATAATCTGAAGTATTTCTGAAACCATCATTTATTGCCTTTGGGCTTCTTTTCTGGTGGTGTAACTGTGCATTTTTACTGGATGCTAATGAGAGTGGCCAGGAGGGAGGCACAGACAGTGCTCAGCACCCAGGGATTTCAGGGTGTTCCATGCCTTACAAGAACAGACCTAGTGCTGGGCCCTTCCAGGATAAGGATGGGAATTTTGGTCTGGTTTGTTCAGTTCCCCTGGAAAGCAGACTGCTGGATTGGGAAGCCTTGATGCTGTAATTGTGCAACTAATTAATCAAAAGGATACCAGGTTATTAGCTTCTCCTCACAATAACAAAAATTTCTGCTCACCTGCCTGAGTATAAGGAGGGAATTTTGTGTGGTCCAGGAAGCCACATGTTCAGCACCAAAAGTGAGAGGAGCTAGGCTGAGCCTGGGCTGGGAAGAGAGCACATTAATACCCTGAACATCTCAAAAAATATGAACATATTCATATAGCAGAGCAATTTAGAAGCTGAGAAGACAGTCACCATCCAGGATCCTTAGCAGCTTCCTGTAGGCTCAAACCAGGATCTCAGTCCTTTGGGGTGACTTTGCCTCCTTACAAACAGGGAGCAAGGGGTCCCTTTCCCAAAATACTGAAAGTCTTGTCCATGGGGCCATGTCTGTCATCATTTCCAGCTCTAGCCACACGCATTGGATTTCACTGAGGTACCAGGAAGCCCATGGGCTACTCACTGTGGGCTCTGTGAAGGTCCAGGAGCAACAACCTGAGCTTGCAGAAACCTTGCAGAGCAAAATTCTTGAAGGAAACTGTGAGAGCAGGAGGACACAGGCTTCTTGGTCTGCTGAGTGACAGAGGGACCCATGGAGAGAACCTCAGGGACTGAGGCCAAGGACCAGATTTTCTGCCCCTTTGGAATAGACAGAGGTGGTTGGGGAATGTCTTCTCCCAGCCACAGGCAAGAGTTGCTCTTTCTGTAGGACATCTGTCCTGTGAGGAGAAGGGAGCACCTCTCTGCCAGCTGTGTGCAGTTTTTTACAGCCAGATGCACATCTGGCTCTGAGGTCTCTCTAACTGGCCCCAGCCAAATCCTTCCCCTGTAGTTTCCCCTTCAAACCCTCCTGGTCCTGTTGTGTTACTATGGGGGAAATTCAGCCTGTGTTGCTTTAGGTCTGTTGGCATGTGCTTGCATTAATTCCCATTGCAGCACATCTCTGGGGAAACACTTTGCTTTGTGCTTGGGAGGACACACATCAGGAGCTTTGGTGCTCATGGGCAGGGTTCATTTTCCCCCCAGTTTTGTGGGCAGCTTTTGATGCCTTGAGTTTGTGAGAGAGGCATCAGTTCTGCTGTCCCTTGAGGAACATCCTGGGGATGTTGCTATCTCAGGCAAGGGTTGCAGGATGTCCTTTGTTCAGCCCCCTCACAGCAGCATAAAATCCTGCTCCTTTGGGCCAGAGCATGCACAAAGTCCACACAGCCCTGCAGGTGCCTTCTCTGCCTTCTCCCCACAGTGACAACCACACCTCCATGGCTCAGAGCACAACACCACAGCCTGCCCCAGCAGGGATGCCAAGGATAAAAACCCCTTTGATCTTTAAAGCTCATCTCACCCCTGAGCTAAAACTCTGTGGTCACCATCTCACAGTGAGGGTGGAGACTGTGGCAGGCAGTCCCACCAGGGAACCCAGAGCAGTGTGTGTGTGTCACCTCATTTTTTTGGTAAGGAAGATCAGCTAATCAGTGAATAATCAAAGGTTGTTCATGAAAGAAGGTGACATCAAAGCAAATAATTTAAGGAACCCCTGGAGGGCCAGAGGAGTTGTAAGGTCTCAGGCTGAATCACATGAGCTCAGTTTCCATGAACTGTGTCTCAGTTTTCCTGCAGGTACAAGTTAGAAATGCTCACGATAAATGCTTAGAATTAGTTGGGGAAGGGGGGAAAGTTAAATCACACTAATTATAGCCATGATGGCTCTGGTGCAGTGCCATTTGAAAGCACAGGTATTTTCTACACCTAATGCAAGAAGCATTAAAAGAAATTGAGTCTTAGGTAAGCAGGGTGATACAAGAGCAGAGTTTCAGTTTTGGGAGTAGTAGAGTACTTCACTGGCAGCATTCCAGACCACAGCCATCAAGGATGATTTGACAGCAAAAGAATTCCTGCTTTTATTTGATATTTTGTAGAGAGGACAGACAGGGCAGTCACTGGGGAAGGAGGAACAGGGGAGCTCTGGAACAGGAGAGGGATGGCTTGTCCCAGAGCACCACTGCTGAGTGGTGTCCTGGACTCAAAGGCAAGAATCTGGACAGTTTCTCTGCAGGTCCTACACTGCAAGCCTTGGTGAAGCTGCAGCACCCCATTTCTTCTCCTACCTTTCTAATTTCCTTTAGAGTTTAAGGGACTTTGGGATATGAATCATATTCTTTGTGCACTTCTGTACTGCCTGCTCTGGTGCAGACCTTCCCTTTGGAATGGCTTCCCCAGAGCAAATGACAACAGCCATACACAGACATGAGTGACCCAGCACTTGTTTGGCTTCCCTGGGTGCTCGATCACTCAGAAGAGAGCCCTAGCTTGGAAAGTCAGTTACTGACACAGCTGAGAAAGGTCAGAGGAGCCCCTAACCCATTTAGTCCATGGATCCCTATTCCTTCTGCTAGATGCTGCAGAAAAAATAATCCAACAAGGTTCAAACACCATGGGTTCCTTTTAAATTAACTAAATGTGGCTGACTGAAGTAACCACCCCCAAACACTGAAGAGATAAACAGCTTCTCTGATTGCTTTGACAGGAAGCATTTCCACCCTTGCATGTGTTGGGGATGTACATAACATAAGAAACCTTACTAAGAGGAAAAGCACGAGCTTGGGAAAACACAGCAACAAGTCAACAACATCTTTAAATGAGTAATAAGTCAAATATTTACTCCCACAACACTTCAGGCAAGAATCCTGTGCCTCAGCTTTCACACAAGCATGGACAGCCTGTGGAGAAACATCTCGTACTCTTGTGGCTAGAAAAATCACCAGGTCCAGGGCTGTGCTTGGGAAGTTTATTTCCAGCCCTTGGAGGAGTTTGTTCTTCCTTCACTCCACTTATCCTTGCACATTCCATGCTGGCCAGGTTGGGTGTGATGTCCTCTGCTCTGGAGGAGCTGGTGGGGGTCCCTGCAGGATGTCACACTGAAGAGTTAATGGCAAAAGGGAGTCCCTGGAACTTTGCTGTTCATTAGCTGGCAAACCAGGGCCAGGATTTGCACTTTTTGGGGTGCCCTTTTCAGGGTTGTCAGTGTAGGTGTATTACACTTGAGTCCTGCAGGATTGAAAAACCACCAGAGTGTTCAAACAGCCAAAACATCAGTGACTTTTAAATAAAATCACTCAAAATATTTTCTATGTAACAACCTTGAAAATACAGGCTGGCCTTTTCTGCACTGCCCAAAGAGATGGTGGGAGAGAGCCCCTTATCTCTGCCCTGCCCATGGCCAGGAGCCCCAGGAGGATGGGAGGGTGGGAGAGAGGGAAGGGAGGCTTTTAAAGAAAAGCTGTGGAGCTGTGAGGCTGCCAGAGTGATGGGATAATGGTATCTCTCCTCTGCCTTTTGGAAGATAATTTCAGAAACCAGTGTATTTTGTTTCTTTGAGAAATGAATCAGGGCAGGAGGAAAGAAGTGTCCAAGGCCAGGCTGGACAGGGCTTGGAGAAACCTGGGAGAGTGGAAGGTGTCCCAGCCATGGCAGGGGGTGGAATGAGATGAACTTTGAGGTCCCTTCCAACCCAAACCATTCAGTGATTCAGTGATTCAAAAAGATAGTTGACCTCCCATCTCCTCAGCCACCTCAGCCCTGCTGCTGTCTGGGGTCTGCACATCCTGCAGCCACCCCCAGCCCAGGTGTCCAACTGTCCCCATCCTGCCTGGGGAGCACCTGGGCACACAAAAGGCCCTGCCATGGGGCTTGGAAAGTGTCTCCTGCAGCAAGCAAGGGGCATTCTCTACACTGCCAGCAGAAGGCAACTTAAGGAATATGCCTCACAGTTTCAAGGAGATGGTGGATGTTTCAGATCTGTGTTTTCTTTCACAGTCTTTCATTTTACATTATTTTTCGTTATTTTCACATTGTTCCACAGCATGTCAAAACATCAGACAGATTCATTACAACACAAACAGGAGACACTTTGATGTAGGAAAAAAAGATGGTTTAATGGGTGCTAAGTAGCAATTGCCCTTGGGGGTTTAAAAATAAAAATAGAAGCAGCACAAAATAATATTTTAACCCTTGTATCCCGGGATCACCAAAATAAAGAATACAGCATTGCACACAGAACAGTGCAGGCAATAATTTTTTTTTGCACTCATTCTGAAAACAGAATTTTGAATCCTCATAGATTTTTGGTGAGTTTTCCACTACTTCTTTGGAGAGGGGAAAGTTATAAAGAAAAAAGCAAATTTCTCCAGGAGTATTTTCAAAAGGGCTCGGGGAAGTGTGTGGTTTTGTCACAGGACACCTCTCCAGAGAATACACAAAGACAGCTTCCAACCTTCCTGGTGTGTCACCTGCCTCCACCAATGCCAGAGCTGGTTAGAACATGATGGTTTGGGTTTTTTGTGGAAAATGATCAAAATGTAGGAGCCAATGCCCCCCCAGGTGTTCTGCTCTTTACCAGCAAAACTCAGGCACTTTTTTACTGAGGAATACTAAGACATCCCAGTAAATTTTTCAATGAACTCATTTTTCAGTGAAGAAATTTCCTATCCAGAGCCCAAAGCCCGCTGAGATGCTCCAGCTCATTTGATAAGTGACCTGTAGGATCTCTGGTGCTCTGAGCAGATGGGACAGCTCAGAGAGGTCCCTCTTGTGTTGCTGGGTTTTCCTGAGGGTCTTTTCTCCCTCATGCTTCTGTCCCTGTCCTTGGAACCAGCCTCCTCCCAGTGCCAAGACATTTCCAGTGACACTGGGAGGACAGGGAATGTCCTTCTTTATGCTCACAAGTCCATGAGGTTTGCAGAAGGAAAGAGTAAATAAATTGCCTTTTTGTGTTGTTTTTTCTCCTCATTTTCCCATCACACCCATCAGTCTCTGCTGTTCAGTCTGAGCTCCCAGGAGCTGAGCTGTGCCCTGTCTGTGCACAGTGACAAAGAGCAGCCCCTTGTGCCTCACACAGGACTCTCCAGCACCCCAGACACTGCCCAGGGCTGCTTTGCTCAGTGGGGGATGTGCCCCATCTATTCCCATTGGTTTTAACCACACCAGCTTTTAATTCAGCCTCATCTCACCTCTTAGCTCTAAAGGTCAATGCTCCCTTGCTCACCTGGACACAGCCTGCTCTAGGCTGGGGTAAGCACCATGGGTTTCTCCATGTGCAGCTCCCCATGAGGGCAGGGTTACAGCTATCAGGTGTCAGACCCCAGGAACAGCCTCGGAGCCTGAAAACATCCTTGTTTTTCCAAATCTCAGCTTGTGGATTGAATCACTCAGGACAGACTCAGCTACTCTCACACCCTGGGATGAGGAGAGCTCTGCACAGGCAGCTCACGGTGACTCTGGAAAGTGCAAAGGGCTTCAGACTCACCCTGGACCCTCTGGGTACCAGCACAGCCTCCTCCAGAGGCTCTACTGCAGCCTGAGCAGAGGAGATGAGCTTTTAGCTGGAGATGGCAGAGGGACAAACACAATCAGCCAGGTTCCTTCTACCTGCTAACCTCAGTTTGTCACCCACAGAGCCAACCTCTGCCCCTCAGCGTGGTTCTCTTGTTTGTACAGTGTAGAGAAAGCCAGTCCAGTGGGATGCACCCCTTCACTCATGGGCTGCTGTCTCCTCAAAAGCAGATGTCTGTCCACACACTGGAAAAGCTCCCTGTGGGGGTTGGCATGACCATGGTGACAGAGACATGCTCTTGGGCCCAAAGGCAGTCAATCCTATTCCAGTGTCATGGGCCTTCCTGTTCACTCTCCAAAAATTGTGAGACAGCAATACTGCTCATGCTGTTGGGAAATGTCCTAACTTGCTCCATAACTTGGAGAAGCCCAGGCAGACCACCCTGAAGGAGCCAGTTCCCTCTGGCTACTCCTCTCTGTCACCCTGAATTTTCCTGCTTTCCAGTGTCTGCAGTTTGTAGTGGAGGTCCTCACGCAGCTTCATGTAAACTATGTAGATATTTAGAACTTACCTATTTTGTTTACATATTTCTCCTCACAGAGGAGGAATGTGATTGATGGGGATGTTCACCAATGAGGTCAAGAAGGTGGCACCCTGTGTAGCCAATCTTTTGCCTTCTTATCAAAATGTATAAAAGATGGAGTCAGAAAATTAAAATAGAAGCTTTTCCTGCCCGACTCTCTGTGTCTGCCTCATCCTTTGTGTGCTTGAAACTGGCACACCTCTCCATCCCTCTGCAGGCAGAGCCTGGGCTGGGATCAGACATTAATGCTGAAATGTTGTTTGCAGAGACTTCTCACCCTCTCACTTAGCAGAGAGGGGACACAGAGCCTGGCATTGAGGTCTATTCCCTGCAAACCACTGCAGGACTGATCAGAAACCTCTGTCTTTCCTTCCTGCCAGGGACCTGAGCATGAACAACATCAGCCAGCTGCAGCCCAGAGCGCTCCGGCACCTGCGCTTCCTGGAGGAGCTGTGAGTAGGGGCAGGGGATGGTCGGGGTGCTGGGGGATGTGGGGAAAGATGGGACAGGAAAAGCTCACAAATATGATTGCTTAGCAAGAGATACTGAGAATATAAAACTGTGAAAAACAAGGTTCACTTTCTATGTAAATTTTAAGAGATAAGTTTAATAGAAAGTAAGACAATTAGGAGATAGAAATAAAGCAAAGTACGGCCGGCCGGGCGACTTGACATTTAGCCAAGTCCACATCCTGCTGTATCAGAGACATTCTTAAAATACCCTTTCTGTTGTATCAGTCTGTTGAATATTCATATTTTTCCCTAAACCAGTTTCCATGTTCCAGGAACTGTTTTGCATGGCCCCTCCTTGGGTCTGCCTTTTTAGAGCACATGTGTGTTTCTGGGCTGTGTCTTCATTATCACCTCCAGCTCGGGCCTTGGTCCAGACTTTCTTCAGATGGCAGATGCTGATAGTTGGTGTATCAATAGCAGGGTCTTCTCTACCTGTTCACTGGATGTTATCCTGACCAAACAGTTTAAGCACACTCTATCAACTACTACCACTATGCCTAGTTTTCTTTACTAAAAGCAGAAATAAAAACCTTATATTCTTAATACAATGTTATTATTCATATAGCACACACCTTGCGAAAAGCCAACTTTATAATATATATCTGTAACAAAACCTGTGAATGAAATAGAAATGAAAGCTAACTTTGAGATGTAATTATGGCAGGCAGGAAGACGGTGATTGTAACAAACAATGGGACACTAAGGGACCCAAGGGTGTAGCCCCACCCCACCCTGCCAAGGTATTAGAGAAGGAAGAAATAAATAAGAAGACAGTCTTTAGAGTTTAGAATACAGAGTAATATGGTAATATAGCAGTTCTCATAGGCTGTGTACAAAGTCTGTAGGTTTTGTATCTCCCGCGGGTTGGTCACTGTAAATTAGAATATTCAACACAAAAGGAGATATAATGTATTGTAACAAGGTTCTCGCCCTTCTTACCTTACCTCTCTCACCCCTAGTCACTCACTCTCTCTCTCTTTGGGACTTCCCCTCAGCCCAGGCTGGTGGCTGAAGGCAAAAGGCCCTTTTTACCCACCACCCTTGCAATAAAACCACGTGCTCTCTCAAAAGTGTCTCAGGTTTGCAGAGTTCCCTCTCCCTGCCGTCCACAGATGCTCCTACAGGGGGACACTTCAGAGGGTCCTGCAGCACAGCCCACAGCCTCCAGGGCTGTTCCTGCAGCTGCAGGATGAGAGGGAAGCAGGCTGTGTGCTGGGACAGGGTTTATTTGCTGCTCCAGCTTAGGGGTTTCACTGAGGTCATGAGGCGATGCATGCACCAAAAGCCAAAATAAAAGAGGACCTAATCTCCCATTCAAAAATCAACAGTGTACCCTGGAGCAGAGCCAGCAAAGAGAGAGCTCCATTCACCCTTCAGCAGGCAGGGTCCCCCTCACAGCCTCCTGCAGCCCAGAGACACATTAACCTCGGGCACTTTGCAGGGAACCCACCCTGGAGAGCTGAAGTCCAAAAAGTTTTCCCCAGAGGCTGAAGTGTCCCACCACATACCAGTGTGCACTCAGACACATTCAGACACAGCAGCAATCTCAGTCCTGGGGATCAACATGTGGCTGTGTGTCAGTGAAGGAGTGGCCCCACTTCTGAAAGTGTGAAGATTAACCAGCAGCACAAGAAACCACTGGAATCCTTTGTGAGCCCCGAAAACGGGAGCCCAGGGGGCAGAATGTTGAGGTTGACCATTTCTGCATGAGTAAATTGCACCTGTATGGTCTTACTCCACTTGACCATGAGAAATACCTCCAGGTGTTATTCTCATGCTGTTGGTACTTTCAACACAACAGCTTCTGTTGGAAAACACAATTTCTTCAAAACACTGTTATTGCATTCATGAAATACTAATATTAATGCTGCATTTGATGTGTGTTGTAAACTTACTGTGTATATAACAGTTACTGCAACTTAATCTGCCTAAATGAAACACTTTCACTTCTCTGAATCAGATCTTGCCGCCACCACAAGGCACAACACTGACATTTCATAAATGGTATTTTCCAAAATGTTACAATTACAGACATCACCCTAACACCCCATGAGGGTGGGGAGGCCCTGGCACAGGGTGCCCAGAGAAGCTGTGGCTGCCCCTTGGAGCCCTGGAAGTATCCAAGGCCAGGTTGGATGGAGCTTGGAGCAACCTGGGCTAGTGGAAGGTGTCCCTGCACATGAGCTTTAAGGTCCCTCCAAATCCAAATCATGGCAGGATTCTGTGATTTTATATTTTAGGGTTTTTTTACCTCAAATCATCTTGTAATTGATCATCATCTGTCTGTATTTTAAATTCATTAGAGTTGTAAGGAGCCCAGCCACCCAAGCCCCCCTCCCCAGCAGGCTTTTACAGGCTGACAAGGAGGCATTTTTGATCCTGTTTTGGCTTTTTGATCTGCTTTTTGGTTTTTTTGGTCTGTTTGGAGCCAGAGCTGCCCACAGAAGGCGGGCTCTTCACCACTTTACTCCCATCTTGCAGCTTTTCTCTTTTCATTTCATCAACATCCCTGTCAAAGTGTGGACACCCAGCACCTTCACTGGGGGTGCTGAGGCTTTTCACACTCTCAGAGCAGACTCTGCTGGGTACAATTAGCAGTTGTCTTGCTGCAAGCAACCGTGTCCAGGTTACGTCATGTACAAACAGAGCAGTCTCAACCAGCAAGGAATAAATATTCATGGGTTCCAAAAGAGCCAGCTTCCCACAGCCAAAAATAATTATGAATGAAACAGGCCAAGGGGAAAAATTTAAAGAGGAAAATCTGAAAAAAATAATTCAGAGCTGTTAGATAAGATTTTACTAGAGGTTCAGTGTGTCACAAGTGCCCCTTTGGAAAGGCCTAAAATCACAGTTAGGGGAAAAAATGCAAACTGCAGCATCATATATATCTATGCATAGCAAAGTGCCTGCTTGAATTTGATAGCAGTAAGATAATAATCCTATTTATGGAAGTCAAGTAGTTTATATGAAATCCAGCAAGGAAGAATTTTATATATTATGGCAAATTAAAAGTGATTCTTTCAACAACAACAACAGCTAGACAGGGACAGTTTGTACAGCATTCATAGGGCTGTCATTGACCAATAATGCAACTTGCCTGGCATTTTCCCTGCTCTTTTCATTTGTATCTTCACCAAATTTTCATCCCACAACATTACATCAGCACCATGACATTCAGGCTGGGATCACCCTCTGTGCCAGGACACGCAAAAGAGTCAAGCAAACAAATCCTGCTTGTTTAGACATCCTCAAGGGAAGTTTGTTCAGGTTTCACAGCTCAAATCTCTGCTGATTTCATCTACCTGGGAGACATTCCCAGTGTCTGCCAGGGTGACATGAGACCAAGCCCTTTGTCTTCACCCCCATGGCAGAGCTGCCCCTGCTGGGACATGCCAAGTGAGTGAAGAGCAGAAACCCCTGAGAGCAGTGAGGGACAGTCCAGGTATCCCAAACCCAGCTATCCCAAATCCAGCTATCCCAGTGTTATGTCCCTTGGGGAGGAGGAAGACCTGCCTTCCTGCCCTCCTGCCTGTCCCCCTCCAGGCAGGGAAGTACTGACAATGAACAGGACTCTGCTGCAGCTCGCCCTTGCTGCAAGTGTCTGTTTTCAGTTAGATGAAAAGCCTTCAGCAGGTTCCCCATCCCCAGGGATTTGGGGTGGCATTATGGCCCCAGCCTGCTTTCCACACAGAGTTACAAAGTCACAGAATAGTCTGAGTTGGAAGGGACCCACAAAGATCATCAAGTCCAGCTCCCAGCCCTGGACAGCACCATCCCCAAGAGTCCCACCTTGGTCCCAAGCATTGTTGTCCAAATGCTTTTTGAGTTCTGTCAGGCTTGGGGCCATGGCCAATTCCATCCCCTGACACAATATCAGGCCAATCCCTTTTGTCCTGTCACTGGTCACAGATCAGTGCCTGGCACTTGTCTTCCTCTCCAGGGGCGGAACAGAACAAGTGCCCTCAGCTGCTCCTCACATGACTGCCCCTCAAGGCCCTTCACCATCTTCACTGCCCTCCTTTGGATGCTCTCTAATAGTTTAATATCTACAGTCTTACATTCCCTATTACATGCTGGATAAACCAGATGAGTAACAGGCTGGAGCAACCAAAGATAAAATTTACAAAATTCAGTTCAAGGTGTACCAAAACTGATGTTCTGGGGCTTTGGTCAACCCCAAAAATTTCTTTTAACCTGAGAGAGAAAAAATAGTTTCATCTTCAGGTTACTTCTTAACATTTACTGTTTTCCTTTGGGTAAATCCCTAAAAGAAAATGGTATTTCAAATTATATTTGCTTGATTGCCAAAGATGCCTTATGAAAAAAATCAGAGGTTCCTCAGCAAAAAGTTGCCAATTTCAATGCAGATTTTCAAATCTCCTTTTCAAGATTCTGTGAAATTATCTAATGTTCAGAAACATCCCAGGAACTCTTGACACCCCTTGTCCTTGATTATCTTCTTCAAGAGTCAGAGAAAGCCCAGGTTCCTCTGGCTCCTCCTCACAGTTCTCCCCTCCTGCTCTCACCCATGACTCTGTGATTCTATCTTCTCTCTCATTAGATTTACCCCAGTAGCCCAGGATCCTGTGGAGGAGAGCTGGTGTTTCACACATTTCACAATTCCTCCTCTTTCTGTTCCTCTATTTTAGCACCACCCCAGGCTCCTCACAAAAGTGAAGTTTCACAGAAATCAGAGATCAGCTGGACTCATGGCTGAGCTTGTTCATGAAGCTGGGATTCAGCTGAGGAAAAGGAATAATGGGAAAAGGGAAGACAGCTGCAAAAATGGGTGGATGAAGCACATTTGTCCCATTGGCAACAAGGACAAATGTGCCTGGTTCCACTGCTCTGGAGCCCTGCAAATCCAGGTTGGGCCCACCTGAGTCCTGAGTGCATTAATCCTCTGCACACACCCACACTGGGTGGAGGCCTGTGAGGAAAAAGCGAGAGCAGGGTGGCACCCAAGGGTCCTGAGGACAGCAGAGCAATCACCCAAGGCACCCATGGCACCCATCCAGGCTGTGTCCCACAGGGCATTTCTGCACTGGACACCAAACGTGTCCCCGTGGGACCAGAGGGGATGCTGTGGTTAGGGCACAGATCAGGGTACAGGCACTGCTCCAGCTCACTCCCTGTGTGGTCTGGGTGAAGTTATTTTCACTGCCAGTGCCTCGCCTGTCCAGCAAGGAGAGCAGGCCCTCAGGTGTGCCCTGCTGGCTGTTTGTTTTTACTGAGAGCTGCTCAGGAAGGTGTTGTGAGTGCAACTGGTCCTCATGCTCAGGGGATGCCCAGAGACCAGATTCTCCAGACTCAGCTGCCATTGAAGAGGCAATGGCAGAGGGTCCCTCAGTGCCTGTGCCATGGCTGTACTCTCCTCTGGCCCCCCAGCCTCCACCTCCAGGGACAGGAGAGGCTGTGTGAGCAGGCACAGCCCCAGCCCAGGCACTCATCAGACTTTCCCTCCAACAAAAACCTGCAGAGATAGAGGTGTTCAGAGCTGGGCCTCACACAGGCAGGGAGCAGCCCAGAGTTTAGTATGTCTCCTCTTTGTTTCTTTCCTTTTTTTCCTTCTTCTTTTCTTTCTCTCTTTTTGGCAGCAGGAAGATTGTTTAAAGTTGCTAATAAATTCCAGTTAATGAAGCCTGAAAAGCCAGAGCTGGGAGCCAAGAGAAACAAGAGCAATCAGTACAGAAGGAATAGAAAGAGATCTTGAAAGCCAGCCTGGGAATAATAACATGTTGAAATGTGTTCGCCGGCGAGGGCTTTGTTACCGCGCTTTGAATCCGAGCACAGCGCTCGGTGCCAAGAGGAGAAACTGCAGCCAAAGGCAGGTGTTCATTGCCATTCACCTCCTGCCCCGGGGCACAGCGGCAAGATCAGACCCCTTCCCAGCCACTGGCTCTTTCACCTGCCTCTCCTCGGGCCCCGGGGGCAGAGGGACTCAGCGTCACACGGGGAGTGCCGTGGGGGCAGCGCACAGGCTCAGCACCCTTCTCTGCCAGGCTGGGGGACCGAGGAACAGCACAAAAGAACAGTGCAATAAAATGCAGCCGTGTGTGCTGGGAATGTGAATGCAGCAGCCCTCTTCTCCTCCCTTGCACCTGTGAGGGAACCCCCTTCCCACTCCTTTTCCCATGTGGGTGCAGAGACCACTGGAGCCATCTCAGCTTCTGGGGCACCAGAGCTGTTCTGGGGTGCCCTTGGCTGCTGTTAGAGCACTCCTCGCCCTCATTCAGCTCCCAGGCATCTGGAGCATCCACTCTGGGGGGGTTGTCCAGCACAGGGACACACTCCAAGGCAATGTCATTCTTGCAGTGGTGCTGGCAGTGGGGCATGACTCCTTTGGGAGTGACAGCTCTTCCCTGGAGGGGGGCTGGCATTTCTGGGCAATGCTCACATGTGCTGGCACTGTGGTGAGAAGCTGATTCTGGAGCAGAGCAGTAAGGTGTCTGAAGTAGGGGACCCATGAGAGAGCAGCTTTGATGGGTTTCCATGACACATCAGGCTGGAGAAGCCTCTTATGGAGACATAAACACTTGTAGGGCCATGACCTTCCTTTGCCATGCTGAGACTTGGAGGCAGAATCACTGACTGCTCCCTTGGTAGTCACCTTGCCTGGCACAGCCCTCCATTTCCAGGTGGCCATAGCTAAAAAGCTGCAGCTCTGAATTCTTGGCCTTTGCTTCCCTCAGGATTCTGCACATCTCCTGTGCAGAGAAGGCACCAGGGTACAACTTGTTGGCAACAGGGAGACCAGCTCTAGTTCACCCAGGACTTTCTGTCCCCCTGGTTAGCACCAGTCCTTGGCAGAGGATGGTGCTGCTCATCAATTCAGTGGGTGAGCAAAAGCACAGAGAGAGTTAAAGGATAATTCCTCTGATGAAGCCTTCCAAAGGTCACCCCTGTGCATGGTGTGAGGACTGTCCTTAGCACCAGCTAAGGTGCAGATAAGGACAGGAGAGAAGGGCTTCTAAGGGGTTGTCTATCATTAATATTGACCAATGAGGACAAGATATTGCAGCTGGCCAAATCAAATTCTAAATGTTTTGAAAACTTAGAGATTTCCATTCTATTTCTACTCCATTTACACCAGGGTGAGTGTTCAGCAACTGAAAAATCCTTGCTAGTTGGGATAACTGGTCCCAATTTTCCTGAAAACTGCTTTCCATATGACTAACTCTGTTCTGGGTTACCCCAAATGGGGCACCAAAAGTAGAGTTAAAGTCAAAACTGCTCTGAAGGTTTGGAGGGAACAAACTGAAAACCTTTGCAGTTTATAAAATAGAGAGATGGAGTGAAGCTGTTCAGTGTCCTGTTCATTAAGGAGCTGTGTCTTACTAATCATACTTGGCAAGTGAATCCAAACTGGCTTGCATATGAACATTTGTGTGGGTTGAAAACTGGCTGGAGGACCATAAACAAAAGAACAAATGCGATCAATCTATCGAGTTGGAACAGGCATTCCAGGGGGGTACAGCGAGCAGAGAGAGAAACAGGCACAGTCTTCTCCTCAGGGATGCAGTGAGACAGCAAAGACCACATTAGAGGCATCTTCAGGAGATACCAGACCAGGACCAGCTGCAGATTCCTGTGTGAGAAGGAAGAGTCCAGGCCTGGCCCTTTTCTCCAATGCACCATGTTTTCACTTGTTGATTTAATTGGCTTCATTCCTGCTTTGCACCAGCACAAGAACAAACTCAGGCATGACACGAGGCCTGTGGTCCCCTGTGTGCCCCGGGGAAGGCCCAGACTTGGCATGATGACACACTTTAGGCAGGAGCATGGTGTGTCTGGGCACACTGCCTCCAGAGGGTGAGTGCTTGAGAAACCAACCCCAGCACGGGATCAAAGGGGCGGCCGACACGCTCAATAAAAGTTTGGCAAGGGGAGAATTTCACTGGGATATGGACACACATGTTTGTCCTGTCCTGCCAATGGGCAACGTTCCTGCCTCCTAATGTGAGTGATAAGAGCATCACTGAGCTGCCTGAGCACCTGACATGAGCCATCTTGCCCAGCACAGCCTTCGGGCGTGCCATGGGAGTTGTAGCATGACCAAGAAGCCCAAGATACAGGAGGGTTGAGCCTGTGGTAACTGAACAGCAGCAACCATATGGTGGGGAACCATGAGTTTGTTCCAACTTGGAGTGTATTGGGAATGCAGATCAAAGCCTGGAGGAATGTTCCCAGAAATCACGGGAGTGGTGGAAGGGGGGGAGGGGGCAGGATCTAAAATCCACCACAAGCTTTCTGAAGCAAGCCAGCCATACCCAGCTGCCACCCTCCCCTTCTACCTGCCCCTTCTCTCCTTCCTCTATCAATCACTTTAAATCCAGAGCTTTCTCTTTCTCCCAACTCTGTGTCACGGTGTGAACTTCAGGACAGCAGGACATACCACTGGATCAAATCTATCCTAAAAGGAGCCCTGTGCAGGCATAGAGGTGAGCCCACGTGCTGTGGACCAGAAATTCAGCCCTGCAAGAATAGCTCCTTGTCCCTGTGCTCAGGGCAAAGGCAGTGCCTCCCTGTCCTTCTTGTTGGGGTTATTGACTCAAGTCTCCTCCACAGAAGGAGTAAATTAAGAGCTGTCTCAGGGAATGTCATACTGGCAGCATCACTTCAAATGTTATTGTTCCATTTTAAATGGAAAGGAAGGAACCATTTCACTGCATTTCCTGTGGGATCTGAATTCTGCAGATATATTCAATGGGTGCCTGTCTGCCAAGCAGGGGCATTTCTGGAGAGTTTGAGTGAGAGGAACAGAGGGAACCAGCACTTGGAAGACTACCAAGTGACCATGGACAGAGGAAGGGTCACACACAGGAAAACTTTTCTGTCTTGTGTCTCTTACATGAACTGGCACAGCAGTTAATGGTATGAAAGCAAAGGATGGTCAGGAAGATGCTCCAAGAACTGGAGCCTCTCTGCTCTGGAGCCAGGCTGAGAGCTGAGGGTGTTCACCTGGAGAGGAGAAGGCTCCAGGGAGACCTCAGGGCCCCTTCCAGTGCCTGAAGGGGCTCCAGGAGAGATAGGGTGGGACCTTGGGCAAGGGTATGGAGGGACAGAACAAGGGGAACGGCTTCCCACTGCCAGAGGGCAGGGACAGGTGGGATATTGGGAAGGAATTGTTCCCTGTGAGGGTAGTGAGGCCCTGGCACAGGGTGCCCAGAGCAGCTGTGGCTGCCCCAGCCCTGGAAGTGTCCAAGGCCAGGCTGGACAAGGCTTGGAGCATCCTGGGATAGTAGAAGGTGTCTCTGCCCATGGCAGGGGCTGGAACTGGATGAGTTTTAAGGTCCCTTCCAACTTAAATTGTTCTGTGGTTCTATGACACATTTCCAGTGGTCACCCTTCCTGCTTGGCAGGGCACCCCAAAGGGCTCACCCATTCCTGTGCTGCTCTTGGACATGTGGGACAGCCGTGCTCCTTCACCTGGAACACCTGGCTACACTCCCAACATCCTGCAGCACCTGTCCTGGGAGGTCCAGCAAACCTCCAAACCCCACACCTCCAGACCCTGTGTGCATGTCCCAGCCACTCACCCCTCTAGGAGAAGTGAAAACTCAACCTGTGTGCACAAACACAGACATGTCCCACCTCCCAGTCCTTGCATGGAAGTGAGCAGAGCCCATCTTGGACCCCAATGACACTGTCAATTGCCTTGGCAGGTGAATTCAGAGAAGTGGTTGTGGTTGGTGCCTCCCTTTGTGTCTGCTCCTGGCTGGGCATGGTCCTCTAACCTTGGGGAGAGGAGCTGGGCTGCCTCAGTGGCAGGGAGGGGGTAAAGGTATGGAGAGAAGAGGCAGAGGCCAGAGGTGTGCCAGGGACAAGGCACAGTCCCAGTGCAAAATGGCCAAGGACAGAAACATTTGCAGCAACACCGAGGCTTGGGGCCTTATCTGGGGCTGGGGATTGCTTTGGTCCTCTAAATTCACCTGAGACAAGACCCAGTGAGCCCAGGACATCTACCACAGAGTTATTTTCCCCCTTATGTTCTGACCCCGCTCACAAGCAGCATTTTGAGACAAACACAGCATATTGTATCCCTTCAGGTACAAAGAGAAGGGGGAGAGACGCCTGAGATGGCAGTAACCCTCGGGTTGGAAGGGGCTGCATTCAGGCAAAATGATAATAAATCGATTAAAAAGTTGCAGGTTTTCTGAATTCAGAAGAAGAGATATGGAAACCACAAGCTGGCTCTGCCTGTGTCCCACCAGCATCTGGGGCTCCCCACCACCCTTCTGAGGCCAGCAGCCCCAGCTTGGGCTCCATTTCAGCTTCACATTCCTCTCCTCCTAATCCTGGAGGTTCCAGATCCATGTAGAGACCTGGCAAAGACTCAAACACACCCAGGAAAGTGAACAGAGAGGCACGGAGCTGCCAGGAAAAGAGCCGAGAGGCACATTTAGCCCGGAGTGGGTGTGAGCTGCCAGCAGGGGAGGCTGGGGCAGCCCGGGGAGGTGAGGACAGACAGACAGCCAGGCAGGACGGATGGATGCAGGGAGCAGGCTGAGGATGCCGTGCAGGAACACCTCCCCTCCAGGCAAAGCACTCCTGCCTCCCGGACAACACTCCCTCCCATGTGGAAATCGGCAATCAAAAGGAGCAATTACCCCAAATCACAGCCCCCAAGTGACAAATAGCCCGGCCTGCCAGGCAGATCATGTGCTGCGGGAGGCAGGTTACAACCTGCTCGCACACATTAAAGAGACGACCCTGTGCTGTTTATGCTGTCAGAGGCCTAATTATGGGAGCAATTTTCTCCAGATTCCCGAGGGGAGAGACGAGAGGGAGAGCACCCGGGCACCCACACAGCCTGCCCTGCCACAGGTGAGGGTGGCTGCCTCAAACACCTCAGTCCCCTCGGTGACCTCTGCAGAGCCCTGGCTCCCAGGCACTCTGCTTCCAGCCAGGATTGCATTGCTCAGCCTCCACACCTGTGTCCTTCCTGGAAAAAATACCTTAAAAAAATCCCAAGCTTTGTCAAAGTTTAGTAAATACCTTTGTCAGCATCTATGCCCAACCTCTTGGACCTGGTTTGGACCTTCTGTGAGAGTGAAGATGAGCCTGGTCACAAATGATGTTCACTCTCTCTGTTTTGGACACGCAATATTCCACTCCAAGTCAAGTGGATGAATTTCTTGGCCAAATTCAGTAGCAATTTAGGGTCTTAATGAGGTTGTTGAACCTGTCTTCATGATTTCAGGCTGATGGGTGCTGGGACTTCATCCATGTTTGTCCTCATGTGTGAAACAGGACGAGAGAGAGAAAGGTCACCTCTTCTCCAGGTCAAGCCTAGATTCAGGAGTCCTGGACTTCACTCCTGGCTCCACCACATGCCCTCACCATAGTCCTGATGATAACAGTGATGCAGTTTCTAATGTCAGTGAAAAATGCAAATACCTTTTAATTCCCCAGCCTGCTCTGGGCCTTGTTAAAATTTGAGTTCTAAGATCAGGTGATGCTGTGCAATGGCAAAGCCCATGTGTTTCCTTTGATAAATTCTTTCAGTAAGTTCTGGATGTTTTCCCCTGTTCTTTGCTCTATGTTCCAGATACATCCCATTTTCCATCATGATGCTGCTCTTTGCTTTGTCTTCCCCTCCATCCCTTTGCCCTCATTCATCAGCCAGGATTTAGTCAGGACAGTCGTCCCAGGGCCACACATGAGCAGAAATGGCTCTCCCCTCCTCTGCTCTCTTTGCCAAGGCCTGGCACAGAGCAGGGTCTGTAGGCTGGTCACTACCTGTGCTGTAATTTCCATGGACTGGAGATCTCTGTGTCCAGGAAATGGCTTTAAGCCATGAGCTGTCTCTGGGTGCAGAAAATGCTGGATTCAGGCCTGGCAGGAGCTGTGATTTTCTTTGCCTGTTCCTCAGGCTGGGTGAGGGGATGATGTGCAGAGGAGCTCAGGATTGTGGCTCAGCTTGCAGGTGCTGCAGCCTCCTCTGGAGGGGACAGTGGCAGGATGGATGGGTTGTTAAGCCTCTGCAGACAAGGGACTGTCATCACAAGGATGTTGACACACGACTGGCTCTTCTTTTCCCTGCAGACGCCTCTCTGGAAACCAGATCTCCAGGATCCCAGGGGAAGCTTTCTCTGGCCTCTACAGCCTGAAGATTCTGTAAGTAACTTGCTGCTCTCTGCAGAGCAATCCCTGTCCCTGCCTCTCCCCAGCCCCTAGCACTGGCCATGAGCAGGGACTTGCAGCCATCCCGAGGGGATGCAAAGCTACAGGGAGGTGTGGGGTCAGATGTTAAACCCACAGTGGCAAAGGGTGGGGACTGGGGAGCTGTGTCCCACCCCACAGACTGTCAGCAGGTCCCCCAGGGCAACTGTGTGACAATGGGCCCAGGGAGAATCTGTAGAGAGGTTCACATTTTGCATAAAACTCACCAAACCCCCCCCAAAAGGGGTGTCCCCCAGATGTGGAGTCCAGACCCCAAATTGACCCCCACCTGCTCCACTGCCATGTCAGGGCTGGGTTGGAGCAACTCACAGGTACTGCATTCTGGCAGGTGCTGGGGAAAGAGCCTCTGCTCTGTCCAGCTCATTGTCCTCACCACAAAGCTCTTCACAGCCCAGGAGGCTCTGCAAGGCTCTGGAGGGACCTGGGCAGGCTGAGATTCTTGGGCAGGCTGGGATCCTTGGGCAGCCTGACCTCAGGGATCCAGCCTGCCCCAGGGGCAATGGAGGCAGCTGGACACAGGAGCACTGCAGCCATCAGGCCGTGCCTGGGATCTGCTAACCCTGATCAATAAAGGCATTGCAGGCAGGAGACCCACCCCTGCTGGCCAGAAGGGAAGGTTTAAGAGACAAAGATCCTCTGGAAACTTTGGAAGCCACACTCAGCTGAGCTGGCTCTGCTGTGGCACCTGCACTGACACCTTCCTGCAGGCCACAGTGTCCCACTGCTCATGGAGCCACTCTGCTCTTTGAATCCATGTCACAGTCCCCAGGGTCTGTGCAGGATGGTGAGTGGGAGTCCCTTTCTCCCTAAGGAACCATCTTAAAAATCTTCTGCAATAAACATTTCATCCCCAAGGGGATGTTTTGAACTCAGCCACAATGTAAAATTGTTGTAGCTGGTCCAGTTTATGCAGGGAGAGCAGGTACAAACCTGCTCCCAGGATTAGAGAGTATAAGGCTGTTTACTACGTCTTCTGAAGATGTAAAGTATGAATCCTGCCCTAAATCTCAGGGCTTAGAGATTTATCCATCCCCTGCATTAGGCAACAAATCAAAGGAACTGAGGAAAAACCGCAGCTCTCCCACCCAACTTCAACAAGAGGAGCCTCCTGCTCTGGGGACTCGGGAGCTTTTAAAGGTGCTTTTGATCAATTCTGTTTGTGTCAGGCCCGGGTGAGGACTAATGCTGCATTCCCAGAGCGATGCCTCCCTCCCAGAGCCCGCAGCTCAGCAGGAAGGGGAGGGTGTGCTCTGCCCTCCTGCCCCAGGGCACGGGCTCCCTGACACCACCAGCAGGGACACACACACCCACCAGCGACCCCAGAGCAAGGAGAGGCTGGAAGGATCAGGGCATTTCCATCTGGGAAATGGGTGCATCAGGAAGCTTTCTCCAGACTGTCCTGTGAGAGCTGGAGTTGGTGTCCTCATGCTGCAGGACAAGTTGCTTTGCTCTCAGCCAGGCTGTGCCCAGTGACACAGGGTGGCATGTGGGGTGGCACAGTGGCTTCTGGGCTGCCACGTCCCCCTGGCTGCAGCCCTGCCTGAAACTAAACCATGTGCCTGCTTAGGGACATGGTTTAATGGTGGAGCTGGCAGTGTTGGGTGAATGATGGGACTCAATGATCTCAGAGGTTTGGTCCAATCTTAATAATCCTGTTGTTCTCTGGCACTTGCCCTGACCCCAAACCTTTCCCATGGGGGTGTGTGGAGCACTAGCCCAGCCACAAGGTCAGGGGAGGAGGGTGGATGCTCACAGTGACTGCTCCATCCAGGCCCTGCCATGAACCTCTTATTTAACAAAGTTTCTCCTTCCTAAAAACAGGGACACTACCAGACCCCGTGACAGTGGGAGCATTTAACTTTCCAAAAGACTGTGGTGGTTTTCCTGGCCTGTCTGCAGTGGTGTGTTGGTGCTGCCTTGTGCTCTCACTACAGGACATGCTCTGATTTCTTTCTGCAGTGTTTCTCTGGGCTCCACTGGAGTGAGGTCTTTGGGGGGATGCAGTGGCAGGTCCCTGCAGCCTCCAGGAAAAGCAGTCATTGACCCCCACCTATTTCTATGTCACTGCAAGAGTGAGGGCAGCAGTGAGGGACATGATGGAGATAGACTGGTCCCTGGGAATTGCTGGAACAGGTCTAGAAATGCTGCCAGGACAGATCTTAGGAGCACTGAGCTTAATCACATTGGAAGGGCTCCTGGCAAGGGTGGGGACTCTCACTCATTTCTCTACTAAGAAAAGACTGAGGAAAACCACAAGGAAGTGAAGGAGGCAGGTGAAGGCCACCATGTGTTTCCTTCAGGTTGTGATTAAGGTCCCTCAGAGCACTGCAGCAGTGACCTGGTTGGGGCTGGTGGCCCTGCAACAGCTCAGCAGGATCTGTTCCATCTCTCCAGTAATCAGAGGGAACAAGAGTATTCCCTCAGAGTCTGCTTATGGCCAAGGATGGAGAGCAGAGCCTGGAGAGAGACCATGGGGCTGGATCACCCTGCTCCTTGTGCCCTGGGAGTGACCAAAAACCCCTCACCCTCTTCCCAAGCCACATCTCAGCTCCCTCTTCCCTTTGCTGCACTTCTCTGTACCCCACC
>JANPWX010000150.1:490731-564182 GCA_024734555.1 Trochalopteron elliotii | reverse complement strand
CCAGGCTCCCCTCAGGTGAGGCTTTGGCATTTCCTCATCCTTCTGCCTGTTGTCACCTGGCTGCTCTGCTGCTGCCCCGTGTCCTGCAGGGCAGCTCCAGGTGGGACAGTGTGGCCTGGCCAGAGCTTGCCCAGCATCAAGAGGAACAGAAACATCACAGCTGGTGTCCTGCTCCTCACACCCCCTGTAACCACCCCAGGGTCTCTATTCTCTCCCAAGAACACTTCTGTCCTGCCCTGGCTCTCCTGTGATTCCCACTAGCCCAGGCAGAGCTGTGAGCCAATGCCCAGCTGTATTTGCACATGGTTTTATCCCTGTTCATCTAGGGACCTTTCCCTCAGTTTCCCTGTAGAATTCTGCATTTCCCAACTGCTCTTCCACAACAACCTCTCCCCACACCCCTCCTCGTATGTGGAAGTTGTTGGTGGAAATGCCAGGTGAGATGCTGTAGATCCTTAATCATGTTCTTCATTTGGAAGGGAATCATTTATTAAACATGGCCTGTCTGGTGCCCTTTTGTACCAAACACATCTTCTCTCCTGCACTGAATGCCAAATTTTAACATTTTTCTAAAGAAAAGCTTAAGTCATGGTAACTGGTGTCCATTCTTTCTTCTCCATTCTTATGGTCTTTTACCCTGCAGAGAAAAAATTTTGGCACAACTCGTTTTTCACTAGCTACTACTGACAGTTCCTCGTTTCCTTGCTCTTTCTTGTGTTCATACAAATAATTTACTGATAAGTCCCCATTTTCTTCCAGAAGTTGAAGAGTTTTGTGCCCTATAGCTTTCCTTTTTTAAAGGTTATCTCTTTCCAACTTTCATGTCAGACTGGATCCTTGGCAGTAAGGCTGCAGTCACTGCAGTGGGGAGGATTCTTGCCTACATCCATGCTCTTTGGGCTGCCCCTCACCACTAAGGCCATGCCCTGTTCCTTTGACACTGGCAGTGAATTATGATAGCACCCTAAGCACCATTTCCTTTTTCATGCCATCTCCAATCACTCTTAGAAGGTTTTGTAAAGAGGAACCTCAGATATGTAAAACTTTCCTTTTTCAGGCACTTCCCCTGGCCCAGCTCCCGTGCTGGAATGTGTCTGTTATCCAGGGAAGCACGTGCCAGTGATGTCCCAGTTCTGCAAGGAACAAGTAGGGTCAGGACAGAGGCATGTTCAGAGTCAAAAACAGCCTTTGCAGAGATGCTGAGGTGATGGCATCAGTAAACTCAGATGTGTGGTGCTCCAGTAGGTCAGCGAGAGAGGATTGTGTCTCTCCAGGTCTGAAACACCCCTTGGAGTGTGGTTCTCACTCTGCCTCCACCCCTGGAGCTGTTCAGACACCCACCCCTGGGTGCACTGTCACTCTGTCTCCTCCTTTCCCATCACCTGTGTGGGTGTCTGCATGTCCATGGCCCTTCTCCATGCCCTACACTCACTTCCATCCCTGAGGGGTCCTCCTGGCTCTGCCTGCTCAGCCCAACAGCCCCAGGCACCTGCTGTCTCTGGAGTCTCTGATTTGGTTTTCTCCACAGCAGTTCCAGTCCCTGCTGCAGGGCTGGGAGGTCCCTGAGCACAGAGCTGTGAGCAGCTCCTCACCCTCCATCCCTGCAGCTGCACAGAGGGACAGAAAAGCTGCCCAGAGGCTGCTCTCCATCCCCTCTGCAGGGAACCACTGACACACACTGGCAAAGGCTGCCTGACTCCAGGATGAATGTGGGACAGCCTGGCTCAGAGCACTGGGGTCACTCTGGGGTAACAGATGTACATCTGCAAGGCATCCACTGTCCCCTTTGTGGTGACATCCTCCCTGTGGACCCCCCACTGCAGCACCACTCACCCCTTGGCCCTCCTGCTGCACATCCTGGGCCAGACTGGGCTGCTGCTCACCTGCAGCCACCTTAGGCTTGCTCAAGAGCCCTGGCTGGCCAACATGGTGTTTTCCAACCACCCCAGCTTTTCAGCAAGAGCCCAGAACAACTCCAGAAACAAGCAGCAACATCCTCCATTTCATGTCAGGCTGTTGCTGTTGGGTTTTTAACAAAGTTTTCTTTTTTCTAATTATAGGATGTTGCAGAACAATCAGCTGAGCAGCATCCCTGCAGAGGCACTGAGAGATCTTCCAAATCTCCAATCTCTGTAAGTCATTAAAAATCAATGCTGTGAGCTCCACAGTCCCTTGGGGACCCCAGGCTTCCCAGTATTTGAGTCACTAGTTCCTTTGTCAAGGATGTTCTGTTCCTTCTTCCTTTTCTTTTCCAATTTATGCAAAGATTACTGTCACTTAAAATGGAAGGGAGGGGAGGGCAGTTTTCAAGGAAGAAACAGTCTTGGTAGAGGATGTTGAAATTACAGCTCCCCATGTGTGCATTGTGATGAAAAGGCCACCAGAGCCAATGCATATTTTAAGGAACATTGGAAAATATCCACCCAAAGAGTCTCTGTCCTCTGCACTGTGGAGCAGAGTGGGGAAGGGAGCACAGAGGACACTCTGGGCTGTCAAAGTGCAAGTTGGGCTGTTTTACCCAAATGGAGGATGATTGTGTCAGGCTAGAACTGCTTTAAAGGGTTTAAGCATTTCAGCCCTGGGAAGAAGCTGAGGCTGTGATTGTGCTTTTTCTTTAAAGGAGCTATACCCACAGCAGGTTTGTGCTCCTGTGTTCCCTAAAAATCACACCACGTTGGAATTTTGCTGTTTTGATGAGAATGGGCACAGCTGAGAGCAGACCCTGGAAGTGCCAGTGAATTTAGGGAAGGTGTTTGGTGCGGGGAGCACAGCTGGAGCTTGTCAGAGCATTCTGGGTTGGGCTGAACCACTGAAAACCTGACCTTATCCCTTAATCCTTAACTTCAGTCCTAGTCTTACACAGCTCTTTTACACAGAAATGTTAGCTGGGAGCAGTTTCTGGAAGTCTCCTGCTTGGAGCAGGACTATCCCAAATACTCAGGGGGGCAGTTACAGCTTTGTCTATCCAAGCACAGAGATTCCCCTCTCACTGGTAACCTGGGGCTGTTCTTCCAGGGGAAGAAGCTTTTTGTCAAGTCCAACCTAAAACTCCTGGAAGGCAATTTGTGGCCATTAGTCTTTGCTTGATCACCTGGAACCACCCTGAAGGGCTTGACTCCATCATTTTTGATGGTGGGTTCCTGGCATTTCTCCTCTCAGCCCCTTCTCTGCTGAGTGAAACCAACCCTGCTCCTTCCATGGGGCAAATGCCCTGGGACCCTGACTCAGTCTCTAGTCCTCCCCTGGACCTGTCTCTTTCCCCTTCATCCTTCTGACACTGGGCATCCCAAAACTGGGCACAATTCTCCATGTGTGGCCCTCCCAGTACCCAGTAGGAGTTTCTGTAAATATTAATTTAAATATTAATTTGCAATTGGGGGTGTTGACTGTACAGGATATGAATGTTCTTTGTGCCAGAAGAGATTTGAAGCATTTGTTGTTGAAACATCATTGGCACGTGGTTGTGGTTATTATTAAATTGTGTTGACATCACCACCAGTGCCAGAGTCAAGACCCCCCCACTCCAGGGATTTTGAGAGGAGTAGTTCTCCAAATGATTTCTCTTTCAAGGGAAGCATGACATGGAAAGTCACTGCCCCAGGAATGACCCTTCCCTCCTCAGCCTGTGTCTCCTGTGCCTTGCAGGTGACAGCCAGTGTCACCAGAGCATGTGGCTGCAGAGAGCCAACCTTTGTCTCTGAAGGTTCAGCTGCCTGAGCAGCTCCACTGCAGCTCTGGCCACCAGTCCTGGGGCATTCCCCACTGATGGGGGGTGACCTGGGCAGGTGCTGGGAGCTCTGGGGTCTCCATGGGCTCCATCTCTATAACTCCCTGAAGGGGGTTGCAGACAGCTGGGGGTTGGTCTCTTTCTCCAGGCAGCACTGACAGAACGAGAGGACACAGTCTCAGGTGTCAAGGGAAATATAGGTTGGATATTAGGAAGAAGTTTTTCACTGAAAGAGTGATCAAATACTGGAATGGTTTGCCCGGGGAGGTGGTGGAGTCACCACCCCTGGATGTGTTTAAAAAGAGACTGGATGTGGCACTGGATGCCATGATCTAGTTGAGGTGTTGGGGCTGGGTTGGACTCGATGATCTTGAAGGTCTCTCCCAACCTGCACATTCTGTGACTCTGTGTGATTCCTCAGCCCACAGCCCCTGCCAAAATACCACAGGGCACCTGAGAAACACAAAACACCCCACAAAGATCCTTGCAGCACTTTGGGGGTGGTTTAAGGGGCAGGGTGGGAGGATGGTTTGTGTGAATTAGCACAGAGGGACCTGATCCTGGTGCACTTTGGGGCCACCTCATCCATTGGTTTTCCCAGTGTCTCCAAAGCTGGGTCAGAGGTAGCTAGGGCCAGCTGGGATCCAGTGCTCTGCCTGCAGAAACTGAACAGTAAAAGCAAATTTTAGGAAGAAATAAGCTGCTTTAGACAACTTGAGGGAGACTAGGCTTGGAATAAAATCAGAGGGCTTAAAAATAAAACCAGAGTATCTGGGCAGGTCTGGCTCAAACATGCCTAAGGCCTGTCACTGCAGGACTGTTTTCAAGAGCCCACAGTGACCAGAGGCTGCTGTATCCAGCAGTGTCCTGTTTGCCCCCAGAGCCTGCTGTCCAAGCTGGTTGGTTCCCACCCAGGGTCCAAGGTGGCTGTGCAGGGACCTCCTGCCTTTCCTGAGCAGCCTTGTTCCTGTGAACCAACCTGCCTGGGCTGCTGCTGCCCTCCCAGAGCTTCCCTCAGCCCCTCACCCCTGCAGTGCAGCCAGGGATTTCTCCTCAGCAGGGCACTAACACCATGCCTGTTCCCTCTGGGCTCCTTCACTCCTCTCCTCATCATCCATTTTTAAGATACCTGACCTCATTTCCCTGTACCAGAGCCACATCCTCTGTGCTTTCCCCAGCTCCTCCTTGGGGCTCAGGATCCTTTCCCAGCCCCTCATTGTTTCTGAATCCTGTCCCAGACACAAATTGAGCACAGGAGGGACTAAGAGAAGTGACCTCCCACTCTTGCCTCTATCTTAAAAAAAATGCCCAAACTGTTAGGCCTGACAGGACCTGAGTTCAGCATGGGAAAGGTGCCAACCCCTTCTGACCTGCAGGATTGCTCCATTCAGTGCTCCCAACTGCCCCAGCCAGGCCCACAGCATATCCAGCAGTGGGAGCAAGTAAGTTCAAAGGAAAACTCCCTCTGGGAAAATAAACTTTGTATGGGATGGAGTCTAAAGTGCCCCTCCAGCAAAGTGAGCCTCAATACACCTTCTCATGGTCACAGAGTGCCCAGGGCTTCTCTAGAATCAGAGCACAGAATCAGAGAATCATTACTGTTGGACAAGACCTCTGAGACCATTGAGTCCAACCTGTGTCCCATCCCCACCTTGTCAGCCCAGAGCTCTGGGTGTCACTTCCAGTTATTTCTTGGACACTTCCAGGGATGGGGACTCCACCACCTCTCTGGGAAGCCCCTTCCAGTGCCTAACAACCCCCTCAGTGAATAAATCCTTCCTGATGTCCAACCTGAATCTCCTCTGGCACAGCCTGAGGCCATTTCCTCTTGTCCTGTCAGATTTACAGAGATGACTGATTAACACCCTTTTTGGGAGGCCCATTTGAGAACTGGCAGAGCATGTAAAAAAATAGAGATGTGTACTGGGAATAGCACAATCCCCTGTAGCAGATCTGTTGGGACCTTAAAACTCATCTCATTCCACCCCCTGCCATGAGCACCTTCCACTATCTCAGGGTGCTCCAGGCCCTGTCCAGCCTGCCCTTGGACAATTCCAGGGACAGGGCAGCCAAAGCTTCTCTGGGTACCCTGTGCCAGTAAGATGAAGAGCTCCAGGAGAAGATTTCTGTAGCAAAAAGCAAGCAGTAAAACATGAGTAACTTCTGTAGGTCTCACATCAGTGAACTCACCTCACCCATCCCATTCTCTCTGTGCTTACAAGGGTTCAAGTAAAGCTGTAGGAGATCAGTCACATCCCCAGCTGTCACTTTTCCATGTGTGTCCCTGAGGTTGCCCCAACTCTTCCACCAGCTGGGGGGCAGTCTCTTCTGCAAGCAAAACTTTCAGAAGTGTTCCATGCAATGGAGAACTCTTCCCTGTCTGAGGTGGTTAAAGGAAAGGCAAAAAGTGCTTCTCAGGAGGATCCTGAGCACAGATCACCCACAGGCTGCAGTGAAGCCTGCCCTCAGCACAGAGAGGACAGGGGGGAGCTGTTCTCCAGGGTGGGGATTCCACAGGATGGTTTTTCTCCAAGGGGACAGACACAAGCCAGCTCTGCCTTGCATTAGGACCACACCAAACTCTTTTTCTGTCTCAAGCCTGACTTCTTTAAAGTGTGGAGGGCATGTGCAGGCAAAGATGGTTTGCACTTTTATACAATCACAGAATCATCAAGGTTGGAAGAGATCTTCAAGATCACCTAATCCTAATCCTACAGCACATCTCTGAGTGCCACATCCAGACACCTCCTGAACATCTCCAGAGACAATGACTCCACCACCTTCCTGGGCAATTTATCCCAAAGTCTGACCATTCTTTCAATGAAAAAATCATTTCTAATGCCTAATCTGAATCTCCTCTTGAGCAGCTTAGGGCCATTTCCTCTTGTCCTATCACTTGAGACATGGAAAAGAGCCTGACCCCCATCTCACTATAACCTCCTTTCAGGCAGCTGTAGAGAGCAACTTTCTCCTCCAGAGGAAGGAGGAGAACAGAAGCTGCAGAGCAGAGACCCTTGGGCTGGGTGAAGTCCCAAGAACCACATCTGGTGACACAGCCCAGGGTGGCTGCAGGGCACAGCCCTGCCCAGGTGGAGGGGAACATTTCTGAGCACACACAGGGTGCTACAAGGTGGTTCCACTGCTGTGCCTCACTCTGGGGCAGGCATGACCTGGAAAGAATCCTGGAGCTCATCCTGTGCTGCTCCCCTGTGGGAGCAGCCAGAGCTTGCAGAGCCATGCAGTTCTCCTTGTAGCTCATGTTCAGAGATGGTCTCCACCCAACAGGAGTGGCACAGCATGGACAGCACTGTGTCTGAAGAGGAATACAGGGCTGAGATGCTCTGCTTGGTTTCTACTGGTGCTGCCATGGCTTCTCCAAATGTGGCTACTCACCCCAGACCAAGGGACTCCATGCAGGCCTGCATTAGAGTGATTTTTTCCCCTCTCTTTCAAATATCTGAGTCATTTTCCACAAGTTTATGAGCCTCCTGTGTATCCATTGCCAAAAAATTTGCCAGCCTGGAACACCTACAGGTCACCCACAGCAGTTTTCAAGAATTACCAGTCAGGCCATCTGAGCCCCAGTGTATTTGTGCTGCTCAGAGACTCCTGTTTTCCATTCCGAAGGGGAAGTGGCTTTATGGCACATGATGCCAGTCCATGAGTTACCAGACTTGTATGGCACTTGGTGAAATATTAACTCTCTGTTTGCATGTTGGCAACACATCCTAAGCAAGCAGGAGAGCTGAGAAAGGGGTGAAAATGGGAGCCAACAGGAGTGGGGTGGAACCAGGAGCAGACAGAAGGGGATTGTGTGTTGGTTATTTTCTTGCTCTTTCAGCTGTTTACATTTGGTGTCCGTGTTTGTCGTTCTGGGATTCAGGCAGGATTTGAAGGGAAAGTGTATCCCTGAGGGATAAACTGACCCAGGAGAGGAAAGGCAGACTTCTCAATGCACAAGTCTTTTCTCAGGATTATAACAGAAGCAGCAAAACTAAGAAGAGACTGAGAATAATTATTTTCAGTTCTATCAGAAAAACTTGGCAATCAGTTGAAGAGATGAGGTGACCAGACAATTGGGACAGAAAGGGATGTTGTAGCCACTGGGGGGCAGAGAGAGGCTGGCATTCAGTGCCTCCACAGCACAATGTTAGATTTGAAATGTAACAAAAAACTGTGTCAATGAACTCCAGCTGTCTCCAAACATGGCAGCTGTCATGGATTCTGGGCATTCAGAGAGGATGAGACAGGACACATCACCCAATTTCGGTGGCACTTGGAAGTGAACTGCAGATCCCTTTGCAGCACTGCTGGGGTCCAAGGTTGGCTCCCAGGCAGGAGGCAGATCCAGACCTGTGCTGAATTCTCTCTGCTTGCTGGCTGAGGGTGCTGGACAGTGCAGGAGCAGGCACTCCTTAGGCTCTGCATGATGCATTCTCTGAGATAAGGAACCAGCTGGGAGTCTGCAGGGAGTTTGGGAGCCCCTGACAGCAGAAGATCAGCTTTACATATGTGCTGGAGGAGAGGGAAGGCCAGGCAGGAAGAAACTTCAACAAATGCTGTCACTCAGAGAGCAGAAGAAAACTCAATCCTCCTTTTTATCAGGTGCTGATGCATATTGAAGTAGCAGTGCTCTGTGGAGAATGATCAGAGTCAGGGGCACAGTCAGAGCATGAATTCTCCACTCCAGAGTGCCTTGACCCCAGGAAAGCCTGAACACAGCACTCCACTTTGCTCACTGTCCCAAGAGCAGGAGCTCTCTGTGCCTGGGTCCTGCTCACTTCTGTCTCTAAAAGACCAGATAAAAAAGGTGTCACAAAGACCACACTTGCACTGCTCTGCTTCTGTGGGCCTCCCCCTCTTCCTGCCTTCTGATGAGGACCTAAGGAGCTTTCTCAAAGCTGCCAACCCATGAACTACAGGTGTACAGAATTTTTCATGGCAGGTGTGGTGTCCCCACAAAAGACATGCTGTGGAACCAGCACTGAGAGAACACTTGTTTTAACTTCTGTAGATGAGGCACACTGGCTCCCTGGGAGCCCAAGTTACTGAAGATCCTTCACTGGACAGACAGCAAGCCAGAAAAAAATGGTTCAGGCAAGTTTCAGTGAGATGGGAGAGTCAAAATGTTCCCCTTTGGATTCTTTCTCTTGGATATTCTCAGTACCCTGTGTGATCCCCCCATTTCTTTCCTAACCAAGGAAGACACAGTCCTGAGTTCTGGCAAATAACATTTCAAACACAGTAAGAGGCCTTCCTGCTGCAAACTGTCACAGAGGTGCTGTGAATACCAGCCAGCCAGGAGGAGATTTCCATCCACCTTCCATTTCCATTCCAACATAACTCTGTGCCAAAGGTGCATTTGTAGGTTTGGGATGCCCATTGCCCATCACACCATCTGCTGACCCAAAGTTTGACTGCTTCAGGTTAGATCACTGGGTGTCACCAACCTCTGGTCACCAGGGACCTGCTGTGGTCTGCACCATCCCCCCTTCAAAGGGTTTGGCTGTCCCCAGCCAGGGGTGTCCGTGGTTCACTCTGCCCATGGATGTCAGCCAGCCTGAGGGGGAAAGTGTCAAACCCACCCAGATAGTCCCATCCACATCAGACACTCCTGTGCTCACAAAAACCCCTCACCAGGTGCTCCAAAGCTGCAGCCATGCCCAGAGCAGAACCAGACCTGCCCTGCTCCCTGTCAGCTACAGGATGTGGAGGCATCACTGTCTGGAGCCCCAGCTGTCAGGAAGGAGACCTTGGCAGGTTTCTCTGGATGAATACAAAGAGGAATTTGGATTTCAAAAGAAAAGCCCAGGCTCTGGAGACTGAGCCTCTCACCAAGCACGAGGGAGCTGCTTCCCAGCAGGCCTGATTTATCTGGGAAGCATGCTGGGGAGCCCTGTGGGGAGGATTAGAAGGAACATGCACAGCTGATGGCAATGCTCTGAGCCCTGCAGGGGCTGCCAAGGTCTTACGTAATGCTGGGATCCAGTTGTGATCCCCTGGCACTGGGGCTGCCTGCTGGTGGTTTATAGGTGCAGTAACAACACACCATGTGCATCCTGGAGGAGTCGTGTGTCAGTCTAATTAACGACTTTGTGGTTTGTGAGCACTTACCTAAAGCAGATGGGCACTGTGTCTGTTCCTCTGCCAGGTAGAAAGAGTCCAAGGGATTTCAAAGTGAGCAGGTGCTATAAATTATAATTACCAAGCTTGTCGAGGTAAGAGAAAGCAGAGAGAAAAGAAACCTGGTGGATTAAGAGATCAAGATAAACTCCTGGGTTTTCTTTTTCAAAATGCCTATGGAAAGCCTTTTTTGGGAGTTTCTTGCAGATCAGCATTTTGGGAAGGTGTTTAGCATGTGTCTGGCTCTTCAGGGTGAGTGCTGTCCATATCAGCCTGCTGGGGGAAGGGAGGATTTAGTGCCAGGCAGAAGAGTTAAAGCCTCAAGATCCTGCACCATGAGATCGAGCTCCCCTTGCCCCCTTTCCACACTGCACTTTGGGTTTTCTCTCGTGTTCCTGGCAGGATGATCCATTCTGCTGGCAAACACTTGGGTGCAAGCCCTGTGGGTCATTCCCTAGCTCTGTATCCCACAAGGATTATTCTCTTGCTGTTGGGCTTGATGGCATCCAGGAAAACAACCTGTGACTGTGTCTCCATCCATCCTCTGTCTCTTGGTAACTCCTCCTGCATGCAGAAAAGTAACAGCTTTCCTCTGTGCCAGCATGTGTCAGTCCCCTACAGCCAACCAGGCTCTGCTACCTCGTGGCTAATGCCCCCAGTGCAGAGGTAGCCACTGTCAGCACCAGTATGCAACAGCCCCATTCCCTGCCACCCTGTCCTTGCTCTCATTTTAGTTCCCCTTTCTCCACCACAGCCTTGCATCCCTCTGAAATATTTGCAGAATTCTGCTGCCACTCTGCTGTTGGAACCCTGGTCACTGTGAATTTTAGACTTTCTGTGCTGACAGGCACTGACCCCCAGGAAAACACTGCATTTGACCTGAGGCCATGGAAAAGGCTTCCAAAATTGAGTGACAGCACTGGGATTGTGGGTGTGGTGTTTGAATAGAAGTGTGTGATATCACAGGGTGGAAAACTTATAGTTTAAGGTTTTAGAATACAGTAATATATATAAAGCAAGATGGAAGTTTTAGGGTGGAGGCTGAGTCCTTCTTTTTCACCTTCTTCTTCATGGGTCTGGGTGGTGTTTTGTAATTGGGTAGAAAAATCCTCATTGTGGGCCACGGGTGGTTGGTTATTGGGTTAAAAGTAAAAATAATTTAGGTGTCATTCCTTAATTGGACAGTTTATCCTTGAAAGGCCTTGTAGAAACAGACATAGGGGCCGTTTTTAGTTTGTTAGCTGGAAGTGCTGTAGAACTCATGGTCTGTGAGACTGTAATATAGATAAAAATAAATAAACATCTGAGTCTGAACAAGAGAAACTCTCTGGCACATTTAATTCCAGCTGTGGCAGAAAAAGAAGATAAAAGCTACACTCTGCCACAAACCTGCTGTTCCCAGCTGAAATCAGCCTTGGTGTCCCTGAGGAGCACTTTGGTCCCATCAGCACCATTCCCTCCTCATTTCTGACCCTTGTGTGACAGCAGTGCTGTCCTCTGCTCATCTGACCTTCACAGCCTGAGGGGATCCAAACTGGAGGAGAAATTGTGCCATAGATGTTGTTCTTAAAAATACTGAAATCACTTTCCTGTTTGCTAAAGGTGTCATTTCCCATTATTTTCTGATTTCACTCCAGCTGTACTTGCCCATAATCAATAAGTGTTAAATCAGTCTGACATGTAACTCCCTGTGTACAGGTTAATTGTACCTCTAACTAAAACAATCCACTTCCTCCATCCCATTAGTTTGCCACCATTTGGACTCCTGTGGCAATGCAATAAAGGCTGCTTCATCCCCTGTCCCTTAAGGCAGGTAATTATTTTCATACATATGGCCAGAGATTAAAATTCAAAAAATGACTTATAGCAATTTGAGAACATGTGGACTTTGATGTAGACAAAGGAGGAAGGCTCTTCCCACCAGATCAGATTCTCACAAGCATATAAATTCTTATGACAGAAGGAAGAAAAAAATTCCTTTGGAATCAACATGGCCTGAAGAGCTCAGTCAGTTCATTCCTCATTTCACTTCTTTGATCTGCTTGAGATTTGACAGTTTGCTGTTCACAGAAATATTCTTCTCACTAAATCACACGTGATGCTGTGAGGTTTGGGGAAGGTGTTCTTTCCACTGGTTGTTTAGAGGATAAAAGCTATCAAAAACCAGATACCTGTAAAGTCAGTACAACACAGCAGTGCCTCACAGTCTGTTGGCATGGGAGCTGTCTTGTGGCAAGACCACCTCAGCTCTGATTTACTGGCTACAGAGTCTGTCTGGAGCACAAGGAAAGGGAGGTCAGGGAAGAGCAGTGAGGCAGTTCTGATGGAGTATATGAAGATGGACTGAAGCAAAGTGGCTGCAAATGCTTCCCTGGTGATTGCTGCTGCTGAGCACACAGGACCTTGCATTTCCCTTCTATGGACATGTCTGCAGCAGAAAGAATTCCTGCAGCAGGAAAAGGAGCCCAGGATGGGTATCACAGTGTCAGCAGCATGCTGTCCTTCCACTTGAGAGGACACAGGCTGCTCAAAACCTTCCTGTCCCATCTCTGAATTCCCTTTTTCCCTGAGGTCTCTCCTCCCAGCAGCCAGCTCTGGACAGCAGCACAACTGAGTCAGTGGAGTTTTGTCCCCACTCCAGTTTTCAGAAGTCTTATCTCCATTTTGGCACTTCAGGCTTTAATAGTATTTCTACAAAGGAAGGTCCAAGAGCAGACATTTACCACATTCAAGTGAACACTGCAGGCAGATGTGCCACACATCTGGATGCACTGAAGTTAATTTTCAGGCACTGATGTAGCCATGGTGTAGTGAATCTTTGCTGAAGTTTGGCTGCTGCTGGTGTTCCTTGTAGCTGTATGGGAGCAGGAGCCTCTCTGCTGCACTGCCATGGTCCTTCCTCCCAGGGACAGCTTGCACAGTCTGGGAGTCACCTGAAAATGGCACAGTGGATCCTGTGGCTTGTGCAGTTGAGCCAGTGCACAGACAGGGAAGAGATGATACAATTTTGATTCAGGTGGGCTGATGTCCCTGGAAGGGACTGATGTCTTCTCCTGAGGCCACTTCTCATAATTTGGTTCATCAATGATAAAGCAAAGTCAGAGGGATTACTGCTTTTTGGCACAGACTTCAAACAGATAAGATTTTTCTGGTTCTGTGTACCATGGGTTGCCATTCAATCTGCCATCCCCTAGCTCTTCCCTCCACCCAGTCTGAGCTGCCACTGGAGATCTGTGTTTGTCACCAGGACTGGCAACAACATCTTAGCAAGATCAGACCAGGTTTCAGGGGAAAAAGGTTCATTAGAACACAAATGCAGTTCAACATTCAGATTTGGGACTCATTCCTCTGTTTGTATGAGCCTGATCCCAATCCCAGGTCTGGGTTCAAGAGTGTCCCTGGCTGGGACACAAAGTGCATGGCTGGACCTTATTTCCTATTCCAGCAGCTTTCTTTGCCATTCAGCTCATGTCCCCATGCTGTTTAGGGTCTGCTCCCCAGTACCTCTGAAAACCATTTTTACTGCAGTGAAAAGCAACAATGTATTTTCACAAGCCTTTGGTAAATCCACTTGGCAGAACATGCACCACTATCTATTACTGGGGCAAAACCTGTGTCTTGGTCACTGTGTTCTTGCTGGGAGCCAAGCAGCAGCTTCCCTGCAGCCCACAGGTAACAGCAGGGGATCAGCCATGGTGGGGTTTGGCACAGCCTCAAAAAATCCTGGGCTGGGTTTGTAGTTGGGATGTTGAGTGCCTGGGACCAGGGGCCTGGTGTCTTTGTGCCTCTGCTGTGACTGGGGTGCTGCATCCTTCCCTCATGGAGGAGGATCCTAAAACACTGCCAAGAAGGAGATCAAATCATTCTGAGTCACCACCATGGCCTCACTACACAACCTTCCTTCACTTGGGGTAAGTTTCTGCTGTGCCCACGTCTCCCTCAGGCAGACCAGGTGGATTTGTCTCCTCTGACCGTGGCTGTGGAGATATTACCTCACCCCAGCAGCAGTGGAAAAGCTCAGCATCTGCAGAGGGTGAATCATCTCTGTTATCTCTGAGCCCTCTCTGGGGGATGAATCACTCTCTGGAGGAATCTGGTTTTCCCTTCTGGCTACAGAAAGACCCTATATCTGGTTTCAAGTTCTGTGTGAATAAGACTGGGTGAGATGTGGTTTTCCTACACTTGGAAGGCAAAAGAAAAATGTCCCTGTCCCCACCCCTCACTTTTATCCAGCAAAATCAGCCCCCCAAGCTGACACACCCCAACAGAGCAGGGGTACCAAAGCAGAGCTGAGCATCTCTGCTCCTCACAGCCCCCTGCACATGACCCAGCACACATTTGTGCAGCCCTCAGGGAAATCTATCAGAGGAGATGTCTTGCCCAAAAATACAAATGCAAGGAGCTGCTTACCCTCTAACCAGGGAGGAATTTCTCTACACTCCAGAGCTGGAGGGATTTGAATTTGCAACCACTGTTCTGGGAGCAAGTCAGAGAGGAGGAATGGCTAGTCTGTACATCACAGACACGGATTTTTTCCTGTCAGTAGGAAGAACTCAGCTGGTCAAATTAGAGTCTTTTCTGCTTAGCAGTAAAAAAACATTAAATGCATTGTGGTTATTCCAGCACAATGGTCTCAATTGCATTTTTGAGAGAAAGATTTAATGACCACACACAAGGAGCAGTTCACTTCAGCAATGCCACAACAAATCCTTGCTGCATTTGTTTTTCATTCATTACTTGCTGTTTTTCAGCAGTGAGTTGCTGTGAAGTTTATGTAAAGGCAATGCCCATGTATTTCATGCTTGTAAGTGTCAATGCTGTGAAGGATCCCAGGATTCATCTCCCAGGAAGGGAAGAGTGTTGTGTGGTTTATCAGGCCAATGGCTAAGTCTAGCAAACTTCAGTCAAGAACTGGAAAATAATACAGAAAAAATACAGAAAAATAGGTGTCTGCATGAATTGGTATCTCCTCCAAGGATGGTGTATGTAGATACAAGAGAGAGAAACTGCCCCAGCTGCATCAGATGCCTCATCTGTGCTCACAATGTGTAAAAAGCAGCAGCTTCCTCTCTTTTGAAATCCTTTGCTGGAATGTGTAGAGAGTCATTCAAGTCCCAATGACCTTGAGTTGTGCCAGCATGTCCATGATGTCAACTTCTCTCTTGAGATTTCACTTTCTAATTTTCCCATTCATTGAGCTGGTGGTTGGCAACACCTGGAAGAGGGTGATGGTTTGGGCTCCCTTGCCATGCCCCAGCACCTCCAGAATTCCCACTTGTGCTGCCAGTGACGAGGTTACAGCACAGGAGGGTGTTTGGGGCTGCTTATCCAGCAGCTTGGCAGTGGCTATTCCTGCCTGGCCATGCCCACAAGGTACTGCAGTCACCTCCAAACTTCTCTGTATTGACTGTTGCAATCCAGTAGGGCCACTGGTGGTCACATATCTCCCCAGATTATTTCCACCTTTCTCTGCCCACACTGCAGTGACTGCAGAACCTGCCTTTCAATAAGCAGAGGTCCCTGAGAAGAGACTGACAAACACTGAAACTTGATTCCACCTTCATACCCCTCTCAAACACACTTGATACCTTAAGTTTTAGCTTTCATATTTTCCAGATTCTGTACTGCATTGGTATATAACTCTGAACTTCATGTAAAGTGTTAGCAGGTTCTCTTCACAGTGTAATTAGACAAAACAACCCTTTTCCAGCCCCAGAACCAAGGACACTGCTGCAGTTTCAGCCCCAAAAAGTACAAACAGCATCAAACTGAGGAGAGCAAACTGGGAGGATGGGACTTCATAACCTGAAGCTGTAATTGGACAATTAACCCCAAGCTGTAAATGGACCAAAACTTATAAAAGTGTGAAAACTTGTGACCCAATGTCCATCTTGGGTCCAGCTTGGGTCAAGCCACAGCTGGGCTTTTGTACTGCCCCCAAGTGTATCCTTTGAAGGCCTTTTAATAAATACCCACTTTATTCCTTTAACACTGTCCAGCCTCTGTTCTAGGCAACCTCTCAAGGCATCACACTGTCACTTCCCATCTCAGGCTGTATAAACTTTCAGGAAGAGGAACGTGCTGCCTTGGCTGCCCTCAGTGTGTGTCCTGGGCACATTGTGAGCACTGAAGAAATAATAATCACAGCTCACATCCACACTCCTGCCCCATAAAGTCATGAAGTTCCAATGTGTTTCCATTAACCTTTGTCATGGCATAACTCATGTAATGTCAGGAACCTTAACTCACTCACTTACCCACGTGAGCCCCCAGGGCAGGCTGTGTGTCCCTGGTGATGACTCAGAAATGACAGACAGCAGTTGTTCCATACAATAGACATGTCAGTGCCAAAGGAAGGTGGGTCCCAGGTGTTCAAGCATTGGTGTGTTCATCCTGCTGAACCACAGAGGAGCTTCAGGTGAACTGGGGATAGGGAGATGAGCAAGGAATGGACATATTTAAACTGGCAACATCTGTCATAGAATCATGGAATCCTGGAATGGTTTATGTATAAAGAGACCTTAAGGCTCAACTCGTTCCACCCCTGCCATGGGCAGGGACACCTTCCACCAGCCCAGGGTGCTGCAAGCCCTGTCCAGCCTGGTCTTGGACACCTCCAGGGATCCAGGGGCAGCCACAGCTTCTCTGGGCAACAAGTGCCAGGGCCTGCCCACCCTCACAGCCAAGGAATTCCTTCCCAATATCCCATCCATCCCTGCCCTCTGGCAGTGGGAAGCCATTCCCTGTGTCCTGTCACACCATGCTTGTCCCCAGTCCCTCTCCAGCTCTCCTGGAGCCCCTTTAGGCACTGGAAGGGGCTCTGAGGTCTCTCTGGAGCCTTCTCTTCTCCAGGTGAACACCCCCAGCTCTCCCAGCCTGGCTCTGGAGCAGAGGGGCTCCAGCCCTCAGATCAGCTCCATGGTCTCCTCTGCACCCACACAAATAGGTCTTGTGTGTTTCTTTGCTGAGGGCCCCAGAGCTGGACCCTGCACCCCAGTGTCCCCAGATCTGTTCAGAGCCTCTCTCCCCAGAGCACAGCATGTCCTGTCCCTTCTGTCCCAAGGGCTGCTCTCCCTTTTCTTTCCCAGCTGCCTCATGCTTCACAAACACAAAGTTTTCCAGGAAACATGCAGGCCCCACTGCTTGGTGAGCCTTTGAGCCCCTCTGCTCAGCCTCCAGCTGCTTCCTGCACCTTCTCCATTTCCCTGAGCCTTCTCCCTTTCTCTGAGCCTGGCACCATGGCCAAGGGGGCAATGCCAGGGCCCAGGGAGAGGCTGGTCGAGGAGCTGGCTCAGCTGCCCAGCTTTCAGCAGTTTCTGTAGCTGCACAGAGATTTTGGCAATCCTTCTTGTACCGTTCTGACCTGAGGGGTTTTGGAGGTGTTTGCAAATGGGGATAACAAAGCCCTCTTGTCTACACCAAAGGCACTTTGTGTGGAGTCTAGGTATTGCTCTGATTTCATTTCCTGAGCATCCCTGGTGGAGAGCTTCCCACAGAAACATGCCCCATTGAGTCAGGAGTGAAGACTCATTGCAGTCCAAACAGAGCCCTGCAAACTTTCTCACCGGGTCCTGTTCCACAGCCAACTGCAAACATGTTTGTGTCTTGAACCTCCATTCACTGCCTGGGATGGTTTTCACAAGTTTCCAGCTGGAAATGGAGCCAGGCAGCATTTGTGAGTCTTGTTTGAGGACTGAGAGCCTTTCTGTGGCACGACAGGGAGCCCAGGTGTATTATGGCCTACAAGGCAATAATGTGTCATTCACAGAATCACAGAATGCTTTGGGTTGAAAGTGACTTTTAAAGGTCATCCAGTCCAATCCCCTGCAATGAGCAGGGACATCTTCAACTACTCCAGGCTGCTCAGAGCCCCATCCAACCCTAAATGTTTCCAGGGAGGGGACAGCCACCATTTCTCTGAGCAGCCTGTGTTAGTGTTTCACCGTCTTACCATAAAAAATTTCTTCTTTATATGTGGTCTGAATCTCCCCTCTTTTATTTTAAAACCATCACCCCTTGTCCTGTTGCTACAGACCCCACTACAAACTCTGTCCCCATCTTTTTTATAGCCCCCCTTTAGGCATGAGAAGGAGCTCTGAGTTTTCCCCAGGGCCTTCCCTTCCCCAGGCTGAGCAGCCCCAGCTCCCTCAGGCTGTTTCCAGAGCAGAAGGGCTCCAGCCCTCAGCATGGCCTCCTCTGGGACCACTCCAACAGCTCCATTCTCTCACCAAATCTACAGTGCATTATGGCAGCAAAGACATAACAGGCAGGCAGAAGTTTGACCCACTTTTCCCCTTTCCAGGTGAGTCCTGCAGTCCTTTGTCCTGTCCCAGCTGGTATCAGCTGACAGAAGAACTCTGCTCCTCCCCTGGGTCCTTTGGGCAGGCTCAGGGAGCCAGACCCTCCTGCCTCTGTGTGTCAGCAAGTGCTGAGCAGGGCACAAAGAGCAGCACGTGTGGGGCTGGCTTGCAGGGCAGTGTGGCAGTGGGGGACACAGTGGCCTCGAGCAGGGTGACCCCAGAGCTGTCCTCCCTCTCTGTGCCCTCAGCTCCTTGCACAGCAGTTCTCCAGGAGCTCACCAGCCAGGTACTTACTCAGCCTGGGAGCTTTGCCTGAGAAAGGAGCTGAGGTGTTGGCCCCAGTCATTAGTAAGTTATCGGAGAAGTTGAGCTGCAGTGACATCATCTCCTTCTTATGTTACTACAAGGAACTCAAATCCTGTTATGGGAGAGGAGGGAACTCAATCGAGCCTTTCAAGATAAACTCAGACAGGAAGAGAGACACGATTGCCTGAAGGCACCAATTAGACATTTCTGGTGAGCTCAGCTCTGTTCAGCTGACACACGTGTACACTGGGGCCAGGGAGACAGCAGCTCCTCTCTCTGTCTCAGGGGTGTGGTGGGAGGGGTGGGCAACCAGCCCTTCCTCTCTGTGCTGCTGGCTCAGCCCTCACACCTTCAGTGGCCACAGCTCTCCCTGCAGAATGACCTTTCTTTATGTCCTGTGCTCTGCTGTGGACAGAGAACCACAGAGGAGCTCCCTGGTCTGGAGAGAGAACAGCCCAGCCCTGCACCACTCAGTGCTGCATATCATCTTCAGGGGCAAGTCTCCTCCAGTTTTATCAATGGGGGTAAAAGCCCAATATGTTGCAAAAAATACTGTGAGGATGGGCTGCAGTGTGAGGCCCCAGTGCCCTGTGGTGACTGGGCTGTGGGGAACATCCCAGTCAATGCTGCAGGCCAGTTACTGCACATGAGTGGCCTAAGACATGCAGACAGACAGCTTTTACTGGCCCTGATCTGTGTGAGGAAGCAAAAAACAGCAGCAAAATTTGGGATATTTGCTGACAGCATCAGGTATTGAGCATTTCTGTTGGTTCCCAGGCTGCAGCTCCCCCTGTAAATGCTTCACAGCCAGAAGGAAATGGTGGGATACAGGTAAATTTGCTTCTGCCAGTCATAGGCTGAGATCTGCACCACATCTGTTGGGGAACAGAGAGACTGGCTCTGGTTATCCCCTGTTATTCTGCCAGTTATGTTACCAACAGCTCAGAAACACACTTGTACATCCTCTGAAACACTCTGGAAGCATTTATTGGGAAAAGACAGTTCTTAGAAACTGCTGGGTCTGTGACACAGAAAATACAAGATCTCAGATCATAGCTCAGGATTAACACAAACCTCATGACACACTCACAGCACTGAGGACTGCACATAGCCCACCCCTGGCCAGACCTCCCCAGTGGCTGCACTGGTGGCATTGGCTTGTCTTCTGCTCATTGGAAAGGAGGAATCTCCCACTCTTGATTTTTTGGCCTCAGAAAAGGACTTCTCTATGCCTGGTTCCTTCTAGAATTGTTCCTGATCCCACCATCCTCTCTGGACTGCTCCTGGCAAGAAGACAGTGGATTTCTCCTCAAGTGTTTATCAAACACAGACAACATTCAGAGCAATGAAGGGGCTCTTCCAAGGCCTGTTAGGCCCTTAGCCCTGGATCTCCATAAAGCCAACCTGAAAATGTCCTGCCCAAGGAAACACTTCCCTTTCCCATCCCACCCAGGTTCTTCTGCCTCCCCAGAGCTGTCACTCCACAGCAGCAGCAAAGGAAGCAGCTGGCAAGCTCAGGCACACTCACATTTGGTGCTGACCTGCTCCTCTCACTGTGGCTCTGCACAGATGTGAACATCTGCTCAGGGAAAAAGTTGCCTCAGACCAGTGGACTTTGGATATTCTTCCCTCTCATTATCCCTGTAGGCCCTAAGAGGGGAAATGGAGTAAAGTCTGAGGTGACTGCAGGCACTTTTAGGACTTTTGAGTCATTGTCATGTTGAAGTCATATAAACACCCTGTAACTCTCAGCAGCAGATGCAGCTCTAGAGCCAGAAGCTGAGACTTTCAGCAGTGGCTGGTTTTCAGAAGCTGTTGCTCTTGAATGTCCATCTGAAAATCACCTCCTTCTGCATGCAACAGACAGGCCAACACTCTGCAGAGCCTTGCTTGAGCCCATGAAGTCACTTGGAAATCTTGTCCATGCTGACAGCTGGAGTCACTGTGTGTGATCCTCTGTCCAGACCCACAGCCCTGCTGGACAGCAGGTGTGGGATGAGTGTCTGTCCAAAGCCATCCAGCAGCTCCAGGAGAGAACCTTCCTCTGCAAGCAAGCAAAGGGTTAAAGCCTGCAAGGAAAACCAACTGAGTGATTTGGTGAAATAAAGATTGAAACATCTCCGTGGAAGGTGAGGAGCCAGCCCTGGCCTGTGCTGTCTCATTTACCCACTAATCAGCCCAATTACCTCAGGTATAAATCATAACACAAAACACTTAGGGAGCCAGAGACACACTGAAGAAAGGAGAGAACTGTTGGGTTGGTTTTTGTTTAGTATAATTGATATAATTACTAACAACTCTGTGCCAAGAACTTCAGCTTTTCTGCTTCCAGAAGAGAGTAGAGAGCTGTCTGAAAGCCATAGCAATTAGCAATCCCCACATGCACAGCTTTTATTAGAAAGAATGCACATCTATTCCAGAAAGAGCTAGCAGCTCCCTGAGGAGCAATTAACCATCCTTTGGTGCCAGGAATGGAGCTGTCACTTGAGCCCATGTTCCCTGTCCCCTCATCAGTGCTGCAAAGGCACATAAAGAGTCCTGCCCATCATGCTGCAGGTGAAATGCCTTCAGCTGGGCACTTCCTTGCTCCTAATTTTAACTTACCTGGCTCCAGATAAATGCAACTTGCTGTGCTGTGGTCTGAGCAGGCTGCTGGTTCTGATGATTCTCAGGTCCAGCTCATTGGAACCAGCAGAAAGTCTCCCTTTTGCTCCACTGAGGAATCTGTCTGAGCTCTGATCTCCACACTCTGGAGCAGACTGACAGTAATGACATGGCTGGAGCTTCCCAGCACCTCCCCAGAATGTAACCCATCCCCAGAGAGTGTCTCATGGGCAGCTGCCACACATCCACACCTTGCCACACTGCCAGGCAGTCCCTGCAGAGCTGAGGAGGAGGAGAGTTGGGGTTCATCTGAGTCCTGCAGAGAGGACCTCTCACTGGCAGTGAGGTGTGGAGGTGCAGAGGTGTGGACACACAAGGCTGCAGCAGAAACCATCCAGGACTGTTAACAAACCCCTTGGATGGATCCTGTACTCTCCACAGGGTTCCACAAAGACAGGCTGGTGCCCAAGTACCTCAAAAACCTCCACCCGTGCTGCACTTCTCATACCTATGGACATCCCCAGGGATAAAAGGGCCTTTCCTGAGCTGCTGAACAGCCACAGAGCAAACCCAGCAGCATTGATGGTTTCCCAAACTCCTGGGGCACCATCACACTGAAACCTTGGGGATCATATCTGAGGCTTCAGTCAGGAGTTCATGAGCAAGGTGGGAGGTGAAGCTGGACAGCCACGGGCTCCACCTCACTCCCTTGTCCCTGTCCCAGGTCAGCCTGGTGTACCAGCCCTCAGCTCTGCTTTAGCATCTCCATTTCTGAAAGCTGAGTTTGGGTTTGAGAAATTATAACTATTCTCATGGGTAATTTCATTGTCTGTTCTTTAATTCATTAAACTTGAAAGTGAGCATTCATTTTAAAACAATTTTCAGTAAACTTATAGGGATTTGGATGAAAGAATATCTCTGGGAAAAGTAAGCAGTGCTGCTTTATTTTATTTTTTTTAAACAGTTTATTATGCCAAAACATAACAGAATTCTTATGCTGAGGAAGGAAGGAATGAAAAAAAAAAAAAAAGCAAAGATTAACATTTTGTGCAGAAGTTTTAATTTTGCTCAAAAAGTTCTTGTTGAAATTTTCAAATAGAATCCTTAGCCTTACTCTGAGCTGCTGCAGAGTTTGCTTTTCTGATGTTTATTTTTTGGAGTTGTTGTCTCAAGAAGATGAATGATGCTATTCTCTGATTTGTTGGTAGTTTGGGGGGCAGCAAGTAAATTGGGGCAGAACTTGCAATGCCCACTCTCTCAACAGGGAAAAATCAAAATCCATTGTCTTGTGTCAGCCCTCTGAACAAAGACACAAAACCTGTGGGAATAGAGCTTTGGGTGTGATGTGCTTTTGTGCTCCTCTCAACTGAACAGCCTTGCACCAGAAAATGTCCTTTTGCAGCAATGCAAGAGTATTGAAATGTGGGAAAATAGAATCACAGAATCAGTCACAGAATGGTTTGGACTGGAAGGGACCTCAAAGCCCATCCTGTTCCACCCCTTCACTGGGCACGGACAACTTCCACTATCCCAGGTTGCTCCAAGTCCCATCCAGCCTGGCCTTGGACACTTCCAGGGATCCAGGGGCAGCCACAGCTGCTGTGGGCAACCTGTGCCAGGGCCTCAGCACCCTCTGAGGTTAATACATTAATGTGGCAAAATGGGAGTAATGGAATAGAGATTTAACCCACCCTGGGTTATTGATGGTTTCCAGTCTAAGGTGATGCTGTACCAGAGCTTGTACTCTGCATTTAAAGGACATTTTTCTGAAGGAGATCTCAGGAAGGTTTGACTGCACTTCTTAACCAGGTACAAACCTCCAGATTTGTCCATCCAGGTCGGGCCAGCCAGGGCAGGAAATGTTTCTTTCTGTGATACAGGGAAGGTGTGTTTCCCAGGATTATCTGAGAATTTCACCCAGGAAATACCTCTCACATGGCCTTGCAGAGAAAGGACTTGCACCCAGCCTCTTCCCTGCTCCCACTCGTGATGGGGCATTTGCTCTTCTCCTCCTGCAGTTCATTGCAGTGTTCTGTGAATTAAGAAATATCAGTACTCTTTGAAGAAGGGTTGTGCCTGGGGGGCAACACTGTCTGGGGGCTTGCTCCAGTGTTCAACTTTCATCAAAAATATTACTTTATATAGTCAAAAATACTAATTTCTTTTCCACATTCCTTTCTGGAGGGTCACTGATTTGAGAGCTGGGCCATGACAGCTCTGTTAACTTCCTTCTCTCATGCTTTGATAAGAGACAAAGTGCTTCCTCTTTGCAATTTGAATTCAGAGATCCCTGCCATAGATAGCTTGGAAAAATAAAATAAGCTCTGTTGGCTGTGGATGGAAATGAAAATTTTGTATAATTGGTTCCTGGTATTTCATCCAAATCTGAAGTCTTCCTCTTATAATTTGGTTTCAAAATCTGCAGATAACACATTGTATCCTGCTCACCATCATTGCATTAAAAAGTCTTTAGAGAGACGATTCCCAAATCTACATTTTAAACTTTTTTTCATAATAACCTTAATATTTTTTGGCTTGTCATCCTATTTTGAAACAAAAAAAAGTGTTCAAAGTTAAAGTTTCTCACCAAATTACACCTCAAATTCAACTGCCTTAAGCTCTCCATGGTGATTAAAAAGAAGCAATTGGCAGATGGAGTGGGAGGAAAGCCCAAAGGTGGATACAAGAGCAGGGGCTCAGTTCCTGCCCCGGGGTCTGACTCCTGCCCATGACATAAATGGGCAAGGAGACTGGCTCCTTTTTAATGCCTTTATTAAGATCAGCTCTAGGTGGGGGCTCGAGGGGCTGCACACGCCGCCACTGCTCCCAATGAACAACGCAGAGGAGGAGATGATCAGCTCTTCCACACGGCAGAGCTGGGGCTCCCTTCTCACAAGAGTCCCTGGAAGACACTTGCTCCTTGGAGAGTCTAGGGCAGTCCTGTGTATGGGGTACTTTGAAGTTATGGTGACAAGATGGAACCCAGCTCTGATTGGTGTGAGGCTCTCCATGGTTCTGCTGACTTAGAGTGGTTATTTTTAGTTTTTGGTTTGTGTTGGCTCATCGTTTTTTAGGGGTTTTTTGTCCGAATCGTGTTCCATGAGTACTTGAGGCTTTTTCATTTGCATGTAGGGTGGTGCCATCGGTTGCCTGGTGGTTGCTGTGCAGGATGCAGCAGGAGTGGCAGCAAGGGCAGTTACAAAAAAAAGGGGTTTCAGGTAATTAACATTTGACAAACAAAACATTTAGGGAAGGTATTTCTAATTACCATAGCAATTGGTCTGAGCTAAACGACAGAGAAAAGCCTCACCATAGGCAAAACAGTATCCAACTGAACTCAGAAACTGGCATTTTGTTTCTTACAAGCCCAAGCACTGCGCTGCAGGAGCTGCCATCAGCACGGAATGACCATCCAGGAGGGACTGTGGGACATCTCCCAGCACAGGCAGGAGCCTCACCGATACCTTTGTTATAAATGATTTGCAGCCAATTTGATATCAAGGATTTTATTTTGCCATTTCCAAACCAATCTGAGTTAGCCACAATAAAAGCACACAACATCGATCGACGTTGGGTGAAACGCGGAAACAGCCTCAACGGAGCTGATTCACCTCGTCCACAAACTCCGGGCTTCAGGGTGCAGATTTTATACAGTTTTTCTGCCCTGAGGCGAGTTCATTGTGAGCCTTTGTCCAGTCTGCATATTCATGTACTTCTTTCTTTCGTGTTTTGGTTTTGAAAGATTTTCCTGGCAGTGTCTGGGGTCTGAATTGGGTTCCTGGAACTGGGCATTGGGATGGTGACCTGTTCAATCTCCGGGTTCCCTCCACCTAGATTGACATCAGGCACTGATCGTCTGTGGAGTGGGGAGTTCATCCTTGATGAATGAACCATCTCTTGCTCAGCCCTGTTCTTTCTGTTGCAAATTTTGGTTTTGCCCTGCTATTTCACAGCTGCAAAATGGGCCTCGGTGGTCGGAGACACCTTTTGCAGTTTTTGGAAATCAGAACTTACAGCACAATTCTTAGGTTATAACATACAGTATATTTGATACACGAATTTACTTAGCACATACACCACACCTTCCTATGTTAATGACTATTTACAGCCCGGTCCAATCTCCCTGGCCATCAATCCATCCCACCCCAGCATCGCTCCCTTTGTGGAACACCACGGGCAGCTCTCACTGATCCCCACCCTGTTTGTGTCCCACCCAGACGCCTGGATGCAAACCTCATCTCCGTGGTGCCCGACAGGAGCTTTGAGGGGCTGCTCTCCCTGCGGCACCTGTGGCTGGACGACAACGCCCTGACAGAGATCCCGGTGCGAGCCCTGAACCACCTGCCGGCGCTCCAAGCCATGACCCTGGCCCTCAACCAGATCTGGCACATCCCCGATTTCGCCTTCCAGAACCTCAGCAGCCTCGTGGTGCTGTAAGCCTTCTCACTTCTTACTCCTAGGGCTGGGACAAGGTGCTGCCCACGGGCTCCTCCTCCTGCGGGAATCCCTGCTGGTCACTCCCCAGGGGCACGGGTTTTGTTCTGAGTTAGGGAATCCCCCTCATTTGATATTGTGAAAAACGAGGTTCACTTTCTATGTAAAATTTAAGAGATAAGTTTAATAGAAAGTAAGACAATTAGGAGATAGAAATAAAGCAAAGTACGGCCGGCCGGGTGACTTGGCATTCAGTCAAGTCCACATCTTGCTGTATCAGAGACATTCTTAAAATCCCCTTTCTATTGCATCCGTCTGTTGAATATTCATATTTTTCCATAAACTATTTTCCATATTCCAGGAACTGTTTTGCATGGCCCCTCCTTGGGTCCCCCTTTTTAGAGCGTGTGTGTTTCTGGGCTGTGCCTTCATTATCACCTCCAGCTCGGGCCTTGGTCCAGACTTTCTTCAGGTGGCAGATGCTGATAGTTGGTGTATCAATGGCAGGGCCTTCTCTACCTGTTCACTGGATGTTATCCCGGCCAAACAGACAGTTTAAGCACCCTCTATCAACTACTACCACTATGCCTAGTTTTCTTTACTAACAGCAGAAATAAAAACCTTATATTCTTAATACAATGTTATTATTCCTATACCACACACCTTGTGAAAAGTCAACTTTATATCTACAACAATATGAAACGCTAAAATTGCCTCTTTTGATTTTTGCCCTATTTTCCCCACTTTTCAGTGAAGAGCTACAAAGCTCCCTGATATAATTCAAGAAATGTTTTGTACTTTTTTAAAAAAATCAGTAACTGGAAACAAAAACCAGGTTGTTTTCCTTGAAGACTTAAGCAACAGAAACCTTCTCATTTCTTTTCCTCCCTCCAATCCCTGTGGTAAAACTACAGGAATTTCTAGCAACGTGAAAAAATTATTATATTGCAGCAATTTGCAGTCAGGTCAAAAAAGTAAATTTTCACTTCTTGGAAAACATACCAACTCGCTCCCTCTCCTGCCCCCTCACCCTCTTTTATTACCAAATACGATTTTGAACCAAAGGTCTAATGCCAACCCCTTGTCCAAGCACCTCTGGCAGCTGCTCAGGAGGAGCATCCTTTCTATCAACAGAGGCTTGCAGATTATATTCCCTTTAAAAGAAACTTCACATGTGCAAATTAGATACTGATTACTTCTTTGGTGTTGATTAGCAAGTTCGGGTGTGATTGCCAGCTGCTTTGGAGCTCCTCCATCTGCATGAAATGGCATCTCTAGTGTGGTCATTTGCACTGATACCAGGGTGCTAAGTAACCTCAGCATGTAGTGCCTTAGTGAAAGTTTAGCAATTATTTCCCTTTCAAAATTTAAAGTGTTTACTGAGACCATCCAGCATAGAAAGTGCTTGGACGAAGCACAGCTCAGAGTTTTATTAAGCATCAAATTCATCTGTTTAGACAAAGCATAAAGACTTATTTAGGAGAAAAGTAAAAAGCAACTTGAGAAAAATCAAAAAAAGTAGTTTTCACCCACAATAGTGCTCATTCTGCAAGGCAACCCCTGGCCACCATAATGCAACCACTTCAGTCAGCTTTAATAGCTCTCTCAGCGGGTAAGCTGACATTTGGGGTTTCATTTCAGCCTTCAGAGCATGCTGCTTTCAATCCAGCTCATCCCATACTGTGGGCAAGAAGCAACTCCTTAATTAAGCAGGCAAGTTTGAGAAATAAAAGTCATTGACCATTAGGTCACAAGGGAGAGAACAGTGTCCCACCACATACAATTGGAAGGGAACACATGTGTGATCCTGCCAGGCTCTGTGGGACACGATGCTACATTTTTGTGGGATCACAAGTGTTTGGCAGAACTGGCCCCATAAATCTCTCCCATGCTTCCATGCAAGCCCCTGTCAACACATCACCAGTGGAAATTCACCCAGTGTCCCTCCTGTGTCCCAACCAGGGGAATGTCCCTCTCCAGACTCACCCACTGAGCTGACAAGCAAACTCTCCCAAAAGACAAGCTGGAGAAAAAACATTCCCTGCCAGGGTGCAGATGGTGTGTGTTCCTTCATCTGCAAATGTCTGGGTTTGCAGGTAGATGGAGGATCTGGCTGCTGCTATAAACATTGGAAACTCCCAGCTATAGGGTGTTAAAATCAGCCCCAGGGGAAGAAAGCAAAGGGCAGATATGGCTGAGCACAGGGGGATCCCTCCTGTTCAGCCTGGCCAGTGCTCAGGGACATGACTGACCATGGCTGACCACAGCTGACCATGGGTGACCACAGCTGACCATGGCTGACCATGGGTGACCATGGCTGAGGACAGCTGACCATGGGTGACCATGGGTGACCATGACTGACCATGGCTGACCATGGCTGACCATGGCTGACCATGGGTGACCATGGCTGACCATGGCTGACCATGGCTGACCATGACTGACCATGACTGACCATGGGTGACCGTGGCTGACCATGGGTGACCATGGCTGACCACGACTGACCATGGCTGACCATGGCTGACCATGGCTGACCATGACTGACCATGGCTGACCATGGGAGACTATGACTGACCATGGCTCACCGTGGCTGACCGTGGCTGACCATGGCTGACCGTGGGTGACCATGGCTGACCACGGCTGACCATGGCTGACCATGACTGACCATGGCTGACCACAGCTGACCATGACTGACCATGGCTGACCATGGCTGACCATGGCTGACCACGGCTGACCATGACTGACCACGGGTGACCATGGCTGACCACGGCTGACCATGGCTGACCATGACTGACCATGGCTGACCACAGCTGACCATGACTGACCACGGCTGACCATGACTGACCATGGCTGACCACAGCTGACCATGACTGACCATGGCTGACCATGACTGACCATGGCTGACCATGGCTGACCATGACTGACCACAGCTGACCATGACTGACCATGGCTGACCATGGCTGACCATGACTGACCGTGGCTGACCATGGCTGACCATGGCTGACCATGGCTGACCACAACTGACCAAGGCTGAAGGCAGGAGCCTCCCAGGTGCAGAGCTGTGCTGTTCCCCCTCCACACGCCTTGGGCCCTGGGCAGAACCATTTCACCATCCTGCAGTGCCACAGGCACTGACATCAGAGCATCCCAGCCTCAATCTGGAATACTTCAAATGTTCAGTGTCTGCTAATAAATTACACCTTTGTTGAGGAATTCCCTGATCTTATTCCCATCTATTGCTGCTGCAGGCTTCAAACCAGGGCTGCAGGCTGTTCAGTGAGCAGAGCCTTGTGTACATCACTCATCATGGAATCCATGAATCTCCACAATTGGCACCATCCTTTCCCAGCTTTTATAACAAAGGCTCTGTGTGCTGGCACTGTGCTTTGATGGCAGAAGAGAGGTGGATATTTGACAGTTCATGGCAATGGGTGGTTACCTTCTAGTCTGAGCTATTCAGGACCAAATGTATCTTAGTATCTGCACACAGAAATAATCCTGAATACTTTTCAGATGATGGTTTGTATGAAGTAAAGGTTGTTTTACAAAAATCATCATCTTTCTTGAGCATAAAAGGCTTTTCATTCAACATCTGAAACCCCCATGCTGCTGTGCTGACAGCCCAATAAAGTGCATGACAGCAGTTCTCGGCATCATCCCTCATTTCCTCTGTCAGCTGAATTCAGCAAGAAGTCTCAAGCCAGGAATCACAGCACCTCTTTCAGTCTCACAGGCCAGAGGGGTCCTCAAGTGAAATCTTACACTGCCAAGAAATCCTCCATGCTGCAGATGTGTCCTTGCAGCTGCACCTCTGCAGTGGGCTGCAGTTCCCTTCTTTCCTGATGTCACCAAAGGAGATTTCAGCAGAGATGCCGGGATGTGTGTGGGACACAGAGTTGGAATGAACTTTCCAAAACAGGCCAAGCAGTAGAGAGCTTTGCCCTGTAATGAGGGACCTGGATAGGGAAAATCTTCAAGTAGTTTTACTTCCATCACTTAGCAGAGAACCCCTTAAGTTAGAGCAAACAAGGTCAAAACCCAGATCCCTCCTTGTTTGGGTGCACAGGGAGCCTGGGCACCTCCAGGAGTCAATTTGGCCCCGTGATGGGAGCAAAAGAGAAGCTCCTCTCCTCTGACCCGGCCCTCACCCCTGCCCACCTGGTCAAAAAAATGGACTTTGGGAAAAGTTGTTCTTGTGCCATTTCCAGTTAGTTTTGATTAACACCCTCTAATTCTTGTGCTCTGTGTCCATCTCCTCTGAGCCATTGCTGTATTTGTTACTGTCTGTTGTACCCTTCCCTCAGCTCAGCTCTCCCAGTCCCCACCCAGTTACCCCATCCATGTTTGCAACACGGAATCCCAGGATGGTTTGGGTGGGAAGGGACCTCAAAGCCCATCCAGTTCCACCCCTGCCATGGCAGGGACACCTTCCATCATTCCAGGTTGCTTCAAGCCCTGTCCAACCTGGCCTTGGACACTTCCAGGGATCCAGGAGCAGTCACAGCTTCTCTGCACATCCTGTGCCAGGGCCTCCCCACCCTCACAGGGAATAATTTCTTCCCAACATCTGATCTAAATCTACCCTCTCTCAGTTAAAAAAAAAATCCACCCTCTTTTCCCTTTGTCCTGTTACCACCTGTCTGTGTAAAATCAGAAGTCAGTTCTCATACCACACTTATTTTTTTCCTTCACACCTTCAGATGGAGAGACCAAATCTGTACACTGTATCAAAGACAAAAATTAATTCTGGTTTATGTCATGGTACAATGCTGTTCTGTGCCCATTTTCCCTCTTCTAGCTATCCCTGTCATTTCATTTGCTTTTTTTCATGGCTACTAAACACCAAGACCTCTTTCCTGGAGATATATAAAAGCCTGATAGTGTGTATGCGCACATAAGGCTGGTTCTCCCCCCTGGTGCACTTGACATTCACACAATCTGAATATCAGCTGGTAATTTATTTTCAAGGTCACTCAGCAGCACCTTTCAGCTGATTCTTTAGTAGAATTTCTCTTTCTTACAGTTTTTGTCATTAAAGGACAAGATGCAGCTCTCTCTCTCACAGAATGGTTTAGTGACTAGAAGAGAAAGTTTGTTTGCAGGACTCCTGGGTTCCCATTCCCATCTTGTCCTTGTTCTGCTGTAACTCTGGCTGAGACTTTCAGAAGGGACCACTGCTTTACAGTGTTTTCCTTGCCTGGGAGACAAGGATCAACACATCCCTGCTTTCCAGGGAAGGTGAACACCAGTCATTCCAGTTGACATCTGTGGGACTTGGAGCTCCCCAGCACCACAAAGCCCAGCCTGGTGCAGGATAAGCCTGTGAGTCACTGCCCTCACCTGTGCAAGGGAGTTCCCAGTGCCTCTCTGAGAAGCTGTTGGGAACCTCAGTGCTGGCAGGGAGTGCCAGGCATGTGCAATTCATTATCACTAGGAACAATATTGCCTGGAACATCTGGGTCCCATTCATGAGCCTTTTAATTGGCAAAAGTGCCTTTTCTCTCAGAGGACCAAGCTCGCTGCCTTGGCAAAAGTGAATTTCCTTCTCCAGCACTTGAGGAAGAAGCAAATTGTGCTCCAATGTACCCTGAGAATGTCACTTCTGATCGAGTTTTATTCTCTACCAGACAAGTCTCATGCTGGTCCTTCACTAATGGAAACAATCCATGGAATTTTGTACCATTTATGATTTAGATTTCTCTACTTATCCATGGCCAAGTTGAGAAAAAAGACAGTTTTGCTACAATAAAGATGGAAGCTCATCATGGCAATGGCTGGTCAGGGGTGAATTCATATGATGTCAGATTTGAGCTTGCTTCAAATCATCTAATGCAAATAATTGATGGAAAATGTTTGCATTTGTCCTTTTTGAGAAGAAAAAATGAAGTAATTAAAAATGAAAGCAATGGCAAATCCGCCACTTCTCTTTGTAGTCTGTTCCAGTGGTTAATCATCCTTAGTGTTAAAAAAAATGCTCATATTTCCCATTTGAATTTTCTTTGGCTTTGACTTCAGACATTTGTTCTTATTATTCTTTCCTCCACTAAATCACAGAACCATTTTAGTACCCAGTTTCTAACCAGGAAGAATCCTATACATTACAATGTACTCATCCCCTTGATCTTATTTAATAAGCTAAACAGATTGAGTTCTCTAAGTCTCCATCCTATTTTTTTTCCAGCCCTTGGGTCATTTTTATTGCTCTTCTCTGCACCCATTTCAGTTCATCCACATCCAGTGTGGGTACCAGCACCACATTTGTCCTGCCAGACCTGCTTTCCCAGTGTTCATGGCAGATGTCGACACAATTTCCCTTTCCTTGCCCATATAGAAAAGCACCTTCATTAAAGCAGTATTTAGGCACTAGCTCAACCTGCTTCCCTTCTGTGTAAGACAAATATGCAGTTCCCTTGGAGGTGGCATTGCCAGAGCTGAAGCTACTGCCTCTGGACTGTCTCTCAGACTGTTCCCCAGGACCTTTTAACTCACTGAAAAACTAAATGGAAAAGGAAGTCAAATGAAAATGGAACAAATTTGACTAAGGGTGCTGCATGATTGATGGGGGGAAATCACATTTATTCCCAATTTCCAACAAGAAATTGTTGGCAAGGAGAGAAAATCTTTCTAGAATCTGTTGCATGTTCCTTATTGTGGGTCAGAATGACTCTTGTAAGGTTTGATTTTTTTTCTAAATTCTCACCACCTGAGGCCCCAGCTAGGGTGCAGCCTCTCTCCCCAGCCTGTGTGGGATTCTGCAGCCACTGCCATTTGTGTTGGTTTCAGCAAGACACAGCCAGGGCTCAGCTGGCAGCAGAGGAGTTCCCTTGTCCCAGGGCAGGTGGGAGTCCTGGTGCTGCTGCAGGAGCTCCTGGCCAGTCCCACCCTGCCAGGGTTCAGTGTGACCATTGCTGTTGCTGTTTTCTGATGGAAGTTCATGGCTGAGAACAGCCTGCAGGCCAGCCCACAAACCAGCAGTGACTCCTCATCCTGGGCACAGCTTCTTCCATGGGTGATTGCCTAAACCCATCCTCACCCCATGGCCTGCCAAGGAAGACACCCAGATCCCAAAGCCCATTGCCCTGACCAAGGAGACTGGTGTGTTCTAGCTCCAACACCAAAGGCTTGAAGACTTCCCATGTTTTTGCATTGTAGGGGTTGTTTACAGCCCAGAATCAAGTACCTTGAGCTGCCATCAAACCAGCTGAGCTGTAATTTACAGGGCAGAATATAACGTTGTGTGGGCTGAGCTCAAATTGACAACCACTGGAGATGTTGCAATTACACTTGTTAAAATTTGTTTACCAGGGAGAAAAAAAAAGGCAGGATGGAAGACAGGAACATCTTTTCAAGTGTTTACCTTTCCAGCTCTCTTGTTTCTATTATTGCCATGTGGTTGGGTAACGCTAGAGTTCATCTTGGACAGCAAATTTTTTTATAACTCCCTTTTTTGGTCGTTCATAATTTTCTCACCAGCAAAGAACTTCCTTCGGATGATTTTCATTACTCTGCCTCCAAACAAAGCACTCTAGAGCCAAATATAAATGCAGCAGGTGATTGCTTTTCTCTGCTGTCTCCTTGCCTGACTGCAGTGATAGCAGCTGGTCAGCAATGTCCCAGCTTGGACAAGGTGTCCAGTCACACTGTCCTGACAAAGCTCCAGGGAGCTCACACCTTCCCTGGCACTCAGCACTCCCTTGTCCCCACACTGTCCCCTCACAGCAGACAGGGCTTTGGGGCATGGGGTTCCTGTGATCTTCTTCAGGAACTCCAGACCCCAACCCTCTCTTTACCAAATCCAGTGCCAAAGGAACTCAAAGTGGTTGGCACCACCAACTGAAGAGAAGGCAGCATGACCAGAAGCTGTTAACATTTGATAGGGGAAACCATCTGGGCACAAACTTCTTTTCTTGTGACAAAGAGAAATTTCTCCTATAAGATTGTCATTTTAATCTCAGGCTTCTTTTCTCCTCTAAGAGTCACAATCCAAGTTTTCTTGCGGGCAACATCCTTTTCTCTTTTCCCGTTTGCTCAAAGGAGCAAACATATTTTATCAGATATCTTTCCCTTCCCCTTCCTCTGAAATGTTTGTATGTTCTCATCTCCATGACAAACATCCATCTCAGGCTGGTTTCTGTTTTGTAGGCCCCTACCAACCTGCCCTAGAGCGTGGCTCTACCTCCACTCCCAGCTTCCTCTTGTTTTACCCTAGAATATTTGGAAGTGGGAGCTGCCTGTGCTCAGCCAAACAGCTCACACTTGAATCCAGGTGGAGTGAGAGATTTTTCAAGCTGAGACACATTTAGATCAAGCAGCAAATAATGAAAAAATCATTGATCCACCTGCCAGGATGGAGCCTCCCCCAGGCTCTTGGAAGGAGGCAGCAGCATTGGACAAAGGCTGGTGCATCCCTTGCTAGTGTTATCATGGGCATGGGACAAAAGGACCCCCAAGGGGAGTGGTATGACAGCAATTCACCACGTGTGAACTTGGGAACATTAAAAGAGGATCTGAACTGATGGGGAAACCTGCCCTGAGAGAGCTGCCCCTCCTTGGTGGGCATTTATCACACAGACAATGACAGTGCAAGCAGGGGCATCACTAAGGGGCTGAAGTGCAGGCTGGTAGAAGTGCAGACTGGGCAGCAGTGAATTGTCTTCTCCTGGTTTTCAGCAGACTTTTCTCTCTCCATGGACTTGGAGGTGCCTTTGAGTGGGATTTCAGAGGGAGATGCACAATGAGCCACAAGCTCACAGCTGTAAAGGAAGTGACATGGAAACACTGAGATGTGAACACACACAGAGGAGTCTCTGATAACCCAAGAAGAGGAATCCAGAGATTAAGGCCTTGGGTTTGCCAAAAGACTGAGACAGGGGAGTGAGGAAACACAGAACCCAGAACTCCAGAAACTCATCACCTACAGAGCTTCCAAAGCAGAATTACCCCAGGTGGCTTTGCAGGGCCCCCCAGCATATGGTTCCCCAGTGTCAACATGAATGTTGGGAGCTCCCAAGCCTGTAAGCACTAGATGTTCATGGCATGTAGCAGCAAGATGAGGGGGAACAGGAAAAAACTGTTCCTATGGTGCAGAGAATGTGCATCAGCCTGTGGCATGGCCCCAGCACTTCAACCAGGCACGCTGAAGACAGCTCTCATTGCAATCAAACTGGAGCTGATCCAGGAACTGGCAGTGTTTATGGGGTTTTGAGGGTTTTTTTTGATTTTTTTTTTTATGTAAAGATAATAAACTGTGACTAACAGGATGATTTTGCACTCAAAGTCTTCTTGCTGTTACTAAGGCTCCAAGGAGTCCAAATATGATTGTGTCCTTAGACAGCACCCAGCTCCCATGAACAGCTGGTGAAGCCACACAGTGAGTTGAGCCCAGGGTAGGGTGAGCTCTAGGCTGTTTCTTGAAGCTTCTTGCTTAAGCATGTTCATCCACAGCCACCTGGCAGCTGTGAGGGTGGAGATCTCAGGGAAACTCCTCCATTAGCCTGGAATTCCTGAGAGGGATGTGTCGCTATAGGACATGAAATAAAGGGCACACATGCAGTCAGTCATCTGTCTCAGAGAGAGCTTTATTTTCTCAACCTCGATTTATACAGATTTTGGACAATGACCAGGGATTGGAAGATGAAAGTTGCCACCTCTCCAACTACACTGGTCAAACTAAAAGTTCATCAATTGTCCCCCCTCCATAGAAAATTGTAAACATCACTTTGTTTAACCTGAAAATCTGTGAGAAGCTCCATTACAAAAATGCAAACATCAGAAGGCTGAAAAAGATCAAAGCAACAGGGATGGGAGCTCTGTAGCTCTCTGCAAGCACAACACGTGTCTCATGGGGTGAGAGAGGGAACCCCATAAGTGCCCCTGGCATCCCAGCCCAGGCTGTTCTCAGCTTACAGGATGTTCAGACCAAAGGCAAAGGGCTCACACCCCCACTGACCATCTCTGTTTCGCCCACAGGCACCTGCACAACAACCGGATCCAAAGGCTGGGAGCCAACGGCTTTGATGGGCTGCACAGCCTGGAAACCCTGTGAGTGCCCTGTTTTATTCTGTCCTAAAGGCAGGGGGTATGACCAGCCCCCAGCCCAGCGTGCAGGAAAGGGGGTCAGCCCCACATATGTCCCCATGCACTGAGGGTGCAGCAGCGGTAGATGCCCAGGGCAGGATGTTTTCTGGGGAGTGAGAGCCTGGGCTTTCCCCCCCTGGCTGTGCTGCTGCTGCTGCAGGGGGAGCTGTGCATGAGGGCAGTGTGGATGGCAAGGGGTTCTGAGGCCCTGGACACCATTCTAGTCCAGGTGCAATCCCAGGAGCTTGGATGCGTTCCCTTCTCAGGGAGTGTCTCCTTCCTCAGCACATGGACGTGGTCCTAAAGCCTCCCCAACACCTGACCACCAAAGCCAGGGGCTGGCTGGAGTTTGGGGCCTGTAAAGTCCTCAGGGGTCTGTGGGGTGTGTCTGAGATGATCTCAGGTCTGCTGGCATCACCCACAGCCAGCTGACTTCATTGTGAACCTTGTGCTTGGCATGGCTGGGAAACAATCCATCAAAAGACTGCAGGGAGGATGGGAAGCAGGAATGAACCCACCTCCAGGACACATCTTCAGGAAGGTAGATTGAGATCAGATCAGGAAGAAATTCTTGGCTGTGAGGGTGATGAAGCCCTGGCACAGGGTGCCCAGAGAAGCTGTGGCTGCCCCGTCCCTGGAAATGCTCAAGGCCAGGTTGGACAGGGCTTGGAGCAACCTGGGCTAGTGGAAGGTGTCCCTGCCCATGGAAGGGGGTGGGACGAGATGGGCTTTGAGGCCCCTTCCAAGCCAAACCATTCTGTGATTCTGTGATTAGCAGCAGGGGCCTCACCCTCACCCTCACCCTCAGGGAATTGCATCCCACAGCCTGGCCACACATTCCCTGTGCTGTGACAGCTGCATGAATGGCCTGTGCCTCGTGTGCTGTGCATCGGCCCAGGAGGAAACATAAACAACCAAACAAATAAATTGAGGCTCTGAAAGGCTGGAAGAGGTGCTTGATGCCTTTAATTGTGCAGAAACATGTCCCTGCACACAGGCTTGGGGTCAGAGTCTGGCCCTCTCTTCCTGCCAAGAGAACCAGGGGGTCCAGGTCATGGCAGAAGGAGATGGTGCTTCCCAGTATTCAAGTGCCACTCAAGGAGACAGGGCCCCTCTGTGCCCAGCACGGTGCCAACAACAGCTGTGGGGCAAGAGGAGGCAAACCCTTGGTCCCCAGACACACTCCCCAGGGCAGGACCATGACACACATTGTCTCTTCCTTGCAGACTGGCAGATCCTGGGACCACCCAGAAGATCTCAGCTGGGGAGAGGTTGAACTGTGCCAGGGGTGGGAGGCTGATGGATAATCTCCTCTGCTGACCCACGGGTCCAGCTTGGCTTTCTCCCCAGCCATTTCTGGTGGTCACAGGCAAATCTGTGAGGGCCGAGCTGTGGCACCCAGGCAGCACAAAGGCAGGGAGCTACAGGAGGAAGCAGAGAACTCACTGATGGAAGAAAGCCTTGTTTGGGCTACAGCTGTAGCAGCCATGCAGCAACATCCCAGCCAGGTCTGGACAGCCCTTCTCTGCAGCCAGGGTGGTTAGAGATGCTGCTGCCCATCCCAAGCAGGATGGAGCTGCAGAGGAAAAGATGGCCCTTTGTTTGCTGTGGGAAAGACTAAAGGGTTTCCTAGCCCTGGGAGATAATTCTGTTTCCACAGCCATTTGTGCTGAATGCTCATTTCCCCTCTCCCACTCTGCTCCTGCTCTCACACTTCCTCTGCCTTTTGCTGCTCATCCAAAGTGCCACCCAGCACTTGGGGAGCTCCATGTCCCCTGCTCTTGCTCCCAGTGCCCACAGGGACAGGACTGTGCAGCAGTGATGGGACTCTGCAGCACTGCAGCTCTGCAAGTCCTGCCTCTGCTGGTGCTGATCAGGCAGCCCTGGAAGGATCCAGCTCCCAAGGGTGATCCTGTTGAAGCAGGGGTGTGTCCAGGCTCTGCCTGTGTCCAGGCCCTGCAGGATGGACAGTTATGAGGGTCCCACAGCCCCACCCTGCACAGCTCCTGCAGCAAGGATGGTGCTGTGGCAGAGAGCTCCACACTCTCCACACTCTCCTGCACATCTGATTGCTCTAAAGGAGCATCCTGCAGAGCAGTGAGAGGCCTTCTACTCCTCTTGGCCTGAGCATCCAATTCTCACCTTGGGGCCAGCAATCATTCTAGCTCAGTGATCCTTGAGGAATGTGTGTTCCTCAAGTGGAGCCACCCCTCATGTTAATCCTTAGCACCCACCCCAAGCTCTGGGGCAAAAATCTGCCAAGCTTTTGGCTGCACCATCCCAGCCAAGCTGCTAGACCTGCATCTACCCAGCACCTCTCAGCTCCTGTGTATGTGGAGATGATTACAGTCTCCACATTTACCCTTTAACTCAAATTATGATTGCATTCTGTTGACAGCACTTAGCACATTTTCTTGGCTTGTGGAGGCCAAACCATGCTCTCAGTTCCCCGTGGGTGTTACCTCCTGGAAGGCAGCAGCATGGTAAAGCTTGGTGAAGACAGAAATTTCTCTAGGGTTCCTAAAATGAGTATTTGTGGCCAGATGCTGATTATAAACCAGGCACAATAGTTGAAGGACTGTAAAACTGGAGAGGAAAACATTGGTTTGGGTTTTTCAGAAGAGCCTGGGAAGTTTTAGGTGCAAAAACCTCTGTCTCCCTAAGGGAAATATTTCTTCTCATATTCGGCTAGACAGGAAAACTTCTATTTTTATTAAATGCCAAAACCCTAAGAGAAGCAGCAGGCAGTGCCCTGTGCAGGTCTCAGCAATGTGTGAGCTGCATAAGTACAACCACACTGCTCACCTGCCCCAAGTCCCAGCAGTTCTGCAAAAACAGATCCCAGTGGAGCATCCTTGTTCTTGGAGAGGGCTTGGCCCTGATGTTTCAGGAGGGCAGCAAATCTGGAAAGAGGCGAAGTCAGATGAATGACTTCACATTTCCCTTGCATTGACCTGCAGCTTCTGTGCACAAGTCAGCTCTGCCAAGTGCACAGCATGAGCAGCTCTGTGTTCTCCCCACTGATGGGGGGACAGGCAGATGTGCAGCACCCACCAGGTCTCAACGAGTCAAACATCAGCATGAAACTGGAGAAAGCAGCTCCAAGAAAATTTTCTCTGTCAGGGCAAGATCTGGCTGCTCCCCAGCCCCCACCTCCCCACCCCAGCCTGTCTTTCTGGGAAGGAAAGCTGGCAGGTAGGCTGGAAGCCAGTCAGAGCAGCCTGGGCCGGATTCCCAAAGGGGTTTTGAAACAGCCCTGTAAAGCAGTGAGATTCCCTCTCCAGTTCCCATCAGCCTGAGAGATGACACACAACAACCCACCAGGGCTGTGGGAATAAGCCCCAAACGGAGCCATGAAACCAGGTCAGAGTGGGAGAAGCTTGGTGCTTTTTAACCCTTTCCCAAAGACATGGAGTGTAAATATCCTGATGTGACACATTCTTCCTGGAGCCCCTTTGGGTAATGGCCTCAATCCTCTAACAAGGTGTAAGGTCAGGGGATGCCCACAGGAAATGCAGGGAGGAGCCAGCACTGGCCCTGCTGGGCATGGAGACCATAAACACCAAGAGAAGGACATCCATCACCCATGGGCATGGCCAGAGGGAAGGCCTGTGGCCAAGGTGAATGTTTGGACCACAGCAAATGGCCTGGCACAAGGTGAGGGTACCCCAAGAGGGTGAGGACTGGGGAGGTGAAATGAAAAAGAGTCAAGAGAAGCAGCATCTTCTGCAAGAAGTAGGTGCAGGGCATGCCTGGAGCTGAGGCTGCAGACACACTGCTCTTTGCATTGCTTCCCTGCTCCAGATCTGCCTTGCCAGTCCTGCCCTGTGGTGTATTGTCCTTGGGGATGTTTAACACCTGCTGTAAAACATCTGCCAGCTTAACCTGCTCCTGCCATTTGGATGGAAAGATCTTGACTTCCCCATTTCCTGATTATCTCAGACTTAATTCCTCTGTCTTTAACAAAGCAGCAAGAAGGGCAAGGGGCTTAGACACCTTCTAGTGGGAGGTGCCCCTGCTCATGGCAGGGGCTTGAAATTAGATGATCTTTAAGATCCTTTCTGACCCAAATCATCCCATGATTCTGTGATGAGACTTGTTGTGTATCATAAGGCTGGTGAGTAGGAGCAGGATGGAAGGAGCAGTTGAGCTGCAGCCAGGAGCATCACTGCAGTGACAGAGACTGATTCTTGGCAACACTCAGACCTTGTGCTCAGGGCTGGGGGCAGAGTGCTGGGGAGATCATGGCTGTGGTTTCAGAAGAACAGTAAAAGGGGAAACTGCCATCCAAACACCTGCATGGAGCTAACACAGGGGCCAGGTGCCCCACTGCTGTGTGAGCAAAGGATTTCTCATGAGGGGATCCCTGTGACATCAATTTCCACACAGAGGCTGGTCTCATGCCCAGGCTCCCTCCTTACCACCCTCACCTGGAATTCTGAGCAGTGTCCTGAGGTCCCTGAGCTTTGCTATCAGTCTGAACACACTCTGATGAACAGTTGCCTCACATGTCACAGTGCCTGACTTCAGCCTCTTTAGGTAGATTGTGATAACACTGAATTTATCCCTCTGTGTCCCTGAAATATGAATATTTCATGGATCACAGCTGAAGGGAATGAGTGAAGCCCCTCCACATGACCAAGCTCCAGGTCACTCTCTCTGCTCTGTGCACAGGGGTGGAAGGGGAAGCTGACCTGAACCTGTGCAGCTGTAGGTGTTTGAGTGTGTGTGTGCCTCAGGGATAGCCATGGGGAGGGCGTGTAATTATGGCAGCTGAATCCCTGAGCTGGCCCCAAATTCTACCTCCAACCAGCAGCTCACACAGGCCATTATTTAGCATTGCCACCTTCCCTGCTGTTGGGGAGGTGTCCCTTGGTGTCCCCATGGCAGAGCAGAGCAGAGCAGAGCCCAGAGAGCAAGTGCAGAGTGCAGCTGAAAGGGGACAGAGGCTCCTCATGGATCTTCCAAATCAATTATGGAAGTGACTCACTGAAATGCTTAGGGACATGGTTCAGTGTGGGGTGAATGGTTGGATCTTGGCTTTTCCCAAATCTTCCACCAAAGCAATTGTGGAAGTGACTCATTGAAATTGCCCCTGGGATGGGATCTCTGCTTTGAAGAAAAGGGGAGAACATTTTTTCTCCCAACAGACTGTTCTGTCCCAGCAGGGAGAGGTGTGGTGGCCCTGGGGGCTGGCTGTCACACACACACACAGCAGACAGCCTGATGAGGAGTCCCTGGGGGCTCTGGCACAAGGCAGGTGGGCAGCAGCAGTGGCTCTGGCAGGTCTGTGCACTCAGGTGAGGCTCAGGTGAGCTGGCAGTGCTGAGCAGCACCCTGGCAAGGGATGTGCAGGTCCCCCACCACAAAAGCCACCTCATATTCCCCAACACCTGCTCAGAGCTTTGTCTGATGCTCAGAGCTCTGTTTGGAGCTACTGAGGCACAGGGAAAAATGCAAAAATCAGAGCTGTGGCCCTGCCAGTGGGCCCTGTGATGGAGCAAGGGCTGAGGGCAGGGACCAGGGCTCCTCCTGCCTTGGCACACTCCCACAGACAGACCCTGGTGCTGGCAGAGAGCACAAGCGTGTCCTGGCACTGTCCTGCCTCCCCAGCCCCCAAGGTGGGGCACAGGCAGGGCTGGGAAATGAATGGCTGCTCCCCGGGACTGGATCAAAATGCAGGAGGCCTCGGGGCTGCAGCCAAAATAGCAACAATCTGCCCCAGAAGTGCTGCTCCTGTGGGAAATCTCCAGCCTGTCTCTGGCACAGAGAGGCCACGCAGCCCTGGCCCATCCCCTCCACCTGAGATGACCCTGCTCTTTCCTATCTCCCTGGATTCTCCCTCCCCATCCACAGCCCTGCCAGCTCCTCCACCCAGCAGACAAAGGAGATAAATCACTTGGAAAGAGCAAATCTCCATTCATTTAAAAACCTTTTAATTTATTTTTAAAAAATAGCACTAATAAATTAGAAACGTCTCCCAGAAGGGCTGGATCCAAACTCCTCTGGCTCCAGGCATTTTATCTGCCTAACCTTGCCTCACAGGAAATGCCCTCACCACAGCACCCGGCCCATTATCTGGGTAATTAGTCGAGTCTGGAAATGCAGAGCAGAGCTGGAACCTACCAACCTCTCTGGAGAGTTGGATTTTCTATGGGCGAAAAAAAAATAATAAAAGAAAATTAATATAAAGTGCACCTTGGGCAATGAAGGCAGGAAGAAGGAAATGGGAAATATCTGCAGTACAGCTCACACAAGGGTTGTTTAACACTTTAAGGGCCAGGCAGGCTTTGCTGTTCTCCCAGAAAATTCTCTGCCAAGTGCTACCTTGCTCCTCAAGTGGATTTCCCTCCATCAGTGTTTAATTGGAAGCCTTTTTTTGCAGTCCCTTGATGGTAACCCCAAATCTGTGCAATTCCCAAAGCAGCTGATGGATCTGACCCCTCAAGGACGCCCTGTTTGCTGCACTGAGCTGCTCTGGTCCTTCCTCAGCATCCTGATGCTCCAGCCCTGCAGTGTCAGCATGGGGCCCCAGGCAGCTCAGCAGAGCTTGGCTGTGTGACCCCAACCTGCCCTGCCACAGGATGGAAGGGACTTCTGGTACTCACACTGAGGGACAGGGAAAGGAAGGGGACATGTGGCTTTCTGGAAAGGGCCACAGCACAGGGCCCTGGTCGCATGGTCCCTGTGCCTGGTCCAAGGACAGAGTTATAACATTCACTGTCTGCTCTGGTCATTGTGTGAGTGGAAAGTGACTTTTCCAAACAAAAATGTCACCTGTAAAACTGACCTGGTAAACACACCTGGCACTGACTGGTGTCTCCTTGGGCCCACCTCCCAGTTTGCTGCAGCTTCTCCCCCTCAGGCAGAGCCTGGACTCTCAGTGTGCCCTTCCTGGGGCAGCTCAGCTCTGAACCAGTTGGTACCTTGGAACTGGGCTGAGCTTTGGCAGAACACAAGCCCAGTCAGACAGGATATTTTGCATGTTTATAAAGAGAAAAAGAGAGAAAGTGAAGGCAGTTCAGGTGAAAAGGTACTTCTGGAGACACTGTAAAGCTCATCTCCATCACAGGACTCTGCCTGTTCTCCCTTTGCCCAGCAAATCCTCACACCCCCTCTTGCACCTGGCCAGTTCTCCAGCCTGGCTCCCCCTGCCACTGATCTTGCAATGAACAACAGCACTGGTGTTCTGCAAGCTCCAACCTCTGAGTCTGCAGACAGGCTGTGACCCATCAGAGGCCCTCAGCTCCTCTGGCTCTTTGGGTTTCCTTTTGTCCAAAGCTTTTCCCTGTTCCCAGAGCCTTTCCTGGAGCAGCTGTCTGTGCCTCTTCCTCCCGAGGTGTGTGAGTGTGAAGTGATGCCTGTGCAAAGGAGGAGCAGTCCTTGCAGGCAGCAGAGGCAGCTGGGGGCACATTTTCAGCAGGGATGTGCTGGTGCACAGAAGCTCTGCCTCCATCCCACACTCCCTCCTGCCAGCAGCAGAGCTCCAGGGGCTGATCACCAGCCATTTGTGCACCTTGGGGAGCAGGTAGAAATCCCCAGCTTCTTTCCTGCAGCTGGGGAATGCTCTGCTGTAGACAAGGCTTCCCTGAGCTTTGCCTTCCCCTCCTCTGTGCCTCCTGAGCCATCAGCCTGTGGATGTTCCTGTGTGTCCCAGCACTGAGGTCCCTGGCCTTTGTGTCTGAGTGTGCATGGCAGAGTGTTAAATAAATCAAAGGTTTATCCATTGTCTCTGGCAATAAGAGAGCAGACAGGAGTCCTGGGTGGAACAGCCACATTCTGGGCACTGCTGGGATTTCCAGTGGGGATCAGAACTGCACTGGGAGGGATTGGTGGCTGCAGGGGTACAAGGCACAACCCACAGACAGTCCCTCTGCCTCAGCAATGGACCATCAGTGCCACACAGACCCTGTAAAGTGCTGCAGCACCAGATCAGTGAGAGGCTGAGACGTTTCCAGGGCCAGGCTGTCAGAATGAATCCTTGTTCAGAGACTGCTGCTTGCTCCTGGCAGGAATCATGTACCCCAATACCTGACAACCTTCCCACAGTGGGCAGCCCAGCTCTGCTCCTTTGGGACACACATGCACTCCCTCAAGTTCCATCATAGCCTGGCTTCTCCTTGGAACTCGCAAAAGAAAAGGGGTTTTCTAGGACATGATTAATTTCCCAGTGAAAACACTGACCCTAGCAGATGAATCCCATGGTGGGTCTTGCCTCTCTGCAGTGCATGTGAGCATCCCCCTCTTGTATGCCTTCCTTTAGGGGTGGGCACATTCCCTGGAGCCAGACAAGTGCTCTGGGTCCTTCCACAACCCCCTTCCCTCCTCTCACTTACCACAGGCACTGGCAGCATCTCAGCCCCCAGGCCAAGCTGGGCAAGGGCACACACTCACTGCCACTGCCAGGAGAGTGGGCTTTGGGCTGATGCTACACAGCAGAAAGTGTTGCAAGCATTCCAATAAACACTTAGGGTGCTTAAGGACATGGTTTAGTGTGGGGTTAATGGTTGGACTCGATGATCTTGGCTTTTCCAACCTTAATGAATCTGTGATCCCATAAAATATGGCACCTGTTTGTGCAGTTATTTTTCATATTTGAACTAATCTGGCAGCTCAGCCATAAGCCATGAGTGGATGTATGGAGTCTGGGTAAAGCTGTCTGGCCAGTGCTGGGCAAGAGGTCAAACTACATGGTCACCATGGCCCCCTTGGGCTCCCAGACTACCAATTAAATCATTTCCAGTGCTTGATTTGCCCACAGTAACAGGCACAACTAGCAGAGGCAGTAATTACATTTACTGGCAGCTTGATGAGGTGCCAGCACAGGACAGGTGGAAATGCAGGTCCTCAGAGGAGGCTGCACAAAGTCCCCTCCAGGCTCCATGGTAACATCTACAACTCCACTGGGACTGAAATAGTCAGCAAAGGTCCCATCTACAACTTCTATTCTCACTTCATCTTCAGGTTTATTAGCTGCAAATTTGTGGTGTTTTGTGGCTTATGGAAGAATTTATAGTACTATATAATTTTTTTTTTTTGGCTTCCTGTGTGGAACCACTAATAGTCCCTAACAGGCAGAAAATTGACCTGAGACTCTTTCCCCTCCTTCTCTCCTTTTGGCATGACTGAAGATATTAATAGTTACAGGCTGCTTGCTGTCAGCTTCAAATCACCCTGGCAGTTAAAGCCCAAAATAACTGGGCCTTTGATGTCAACTTACTTTTATTTCTAAATAAACAACAGGGCTGGTTACCATCTTCCAAATACGAAGCTATAGGCTCCCTCTAGCAATAAAAACAATGGAAAGGCAGCCAGTTCACTGTCTTGGGCAGACTGGGTGACCTTTCAGAGGCTTTCATTTCAAGCAGAAGAACAGACAATGCTCCTCTTGCCATCCCAAGGCCATGTTAGGGCTGGTAACCTGGAGCCAGCTGAGGAATTATTCATAGTCATTGCTCTTGCACATCAGTTCTGAACCTCTTTCCTGACTGATTTTGCTTTCAAAAGCCCTTGATAATGCTCATTATTTTTAATTTGTTGTTGTTTTTGTTGTGAGGCTTCCCTATTGTTTGGCATGGCCATGGTGTGTTGCCATCTTTCCACCAAGTAATGCTGCCACTTGTAATAGATGTAAGATCTGCTTTGTGCCAAAAAGGACAACATTCCACAGCCAGGACACCCCACACAGAGCCTTGGGTCAGGCCCAAGAGCTGGGGCAGCACTGCCAGCTCCAGCTCCCTTGGGCCAAGAGGCTTCCTTGGCCACTCCAGCCCACAGCAGTGCAGTGGGAGCAGGGAAGTGGCTTTTTGCAGTTTTCCCTGCCTCATCCCAAAGCTGGAGGCAGTGGGAACGTGTCACAGTGTGGAGCTAGGGAAGCAAAGCATTGCCCAAGTACCTCAGATGAGGCAGGGAGAGGAAGGGGACCCTTCAAGGTGTTTGCTGCAGCACCTCCATCTCCTACACCAGCTCCTGGAGAGCCTTTGTGACTGATGGGCAGTTCACTGACATGCTCAGGACAGGAAATTTTCTTGCCACTGAAATCAAAAAGAAAAATCACCCCTGACCCACTGAGCTGTGAGTGATTCCAATCCCCCATGGGACAGCAGGAGGTGTCTGGGACAGATGGAGCCTGACAGCACCTGTGGAAAGGCCTGAGGGCTGAATTTCACTACATGAGCAGAAACTTCCCCACTGACAGGAACACTGTGGTGGGGGTTGAATGCTGCTCCTGGGTCATTGCTTGGACCAGAGCCCAGCTCCAGTTCTGGGAAAGAAGCAGAAGAGACAGGGAATTTTTTTTCACGTCATGGTTTGGGTCTGGGCTTCGGGAAGAGTGGCCCCACTGCAGGGAAGAGATGACACCTGAGGACCATCCTGAGTGCTGGTTCCTTCCAGCCCCTTCCAGCCAGCTGAACCCCCTGAACTGGGCTGAGCTTGGCCGGGAGCTGCACTGGAGACAAGTCAGGGCAGTGAGAGCAGCACATGATCCAGAGCAGCCACCTGTGAGAGCACCCAGGGACCTGCTCCCCAGAGCAGCTGGGCTCTTTCCCAGGAGGGAGGCTCCAAAACCTCCCCAAGACCTCCCCAAAACCCAGGGAGCACAGGCAGGAGTGAGCACGGGCACACTGTCTCCCTGAGCAGAACGGGGTCACTGGCTCTCTGGGATGGAGCAGTATGACTACACCTGGTGGCATTTCCATTTTCCAACAAGCCCAGAGTCTGCCAGCATTCCAAGATGGGCTTTTACCCAGCAGGAGCTGCTGCTGAACACAATGAATGTTCTTTGTGTCTGTCAAGTGCAGAGGGGAGGGAGGCCCCAGGATGCTGCCAGGGCTGGGAACGGTGTGTGTTCTCTCAGGAAGAACTGGTCCTGTACATACTTGCACACATGCAGAGGTACAAACAGAACCTTCATCTCCTGATGAAAGACCAGCTTGCCTGGAAGAGGTGCAGGCTGGAAAGGAAACACATTTTTAAAGACAGGAGCAAATATTACAGCACAATGAATTATTCCTTGTAAATAATACTGGTTGTAGATCTAAGATCCCTTGTTCTGTTAGTAAATCAGAGGTGAGCCAAGCCTCCTCTCTGTTGGGCAATATTTTCCATCTGTCAGCAGCTCACAGAAACAGCCCTGTGCCATCACAGGAAGCCTCCACAGTGGCAGTGACACTGCAGTGATGGGCTGAATGTCACCCGGGGCTGGGGCTCACAGTGCCTCTTCTCCAGAGACCATCCCTTGGCATCACACAGGCTCATCCCAGCCCCAGTTTGTAGTGCAGCAGAAGGAAGTGGCACAGGCAGACACCCAGCCTTGAATGACCTCTGCAGCTTTCCTGCTCCCTGTGGAATCTCCCTCTAACTTCAGGGAGTCATTGCAGGGTGAAATTTTTAAAGGTATTACACACCTTATGTGCATGATTTGGGGCTGTCAGCTGACTTAGGCTGCTAATGCCTCTGATTTCAACCAGTGCAGTGATCTGGAGGCTAATCAGATTTGGCTGATGCTTTGAAAATGCCCAGTGGGGTCCTGCCTGCACTTCCCTTTGCTTGTTCACTTGGGAAATGCACTCCTGTGTCTTCCTGAGCAGCAGAGAAGGGATGTGTCATGAGCAGTCATGCCCCTGGTAACCAAGCCTGCACAGTGAGAGCTCCCAGCCAGGCCCTGATGGAACCTGGCAGGTGCCATCTACAGACATTGGCCAAGAGCATCCAAGCAGCTGATAGGGAGCTACAAGCAAAGAGTGAGGCTATGAGCAGTCATGTGTTGGGCTATTTATCCTTGAACAGATCAATTTGGGCTCAAGCAGAGAAGACTGAGGAGAACCACTGATCTGCTTGGAGCCAGATGAGAACAGAGTGTGTCAGAGCAAGTTCAGAGCAGAGGGGACACACCACTCCTGTTCCACTTCTGGGCCTGGGACAGGCAGAGCAGCTTCAGGTGTGCTGGGACCCTGCCACCACTGCAGGGTGGGCACTGGGCAGGCAGAGCTCATGGTCTCACTGCCAGCCCTGTGCTCCTGCCCTGCTGATTGCCAGCACTGCCAGCTGTTAGACAACATGAACCCTCTCTGGGTCCTACAGGAGCAGGATTTGTTTGTTCAAATCCCTACACACAGTACCACCATCCAGATCCCTGTGTAACTGGAGGGGGGAAAAGTGCCCTCAGTGTCAGGGGACAAGCCCTGCCAAAGCAAGACCTGCCACAGCACCTGGGCTTCTCAGGGAATCCAGCAAAAAGGTCTGGTGTGGAACTTGTCAGAGCTACAGGAGAAAAAATCCACCCACGACAGCCTCATTCCATATTTTTCTCTTGGGTTTGTGCCCTATCTTGTAATTCCATGATAAGCATTCCCTAAGCCATAAATCATATAAGCTGGAAGCCCTGGAAGGATGGATTTGGAGAGAGACTCTGGGTTGATTTCTCATGTAAACACCTGCAGGGCAAAGCTGAGGTGGTGCCATGGAGTCATTTCCAAGCAGGGGCACTGGTAGTAAGAGAAGATGTAAGAGACAATTAAGGGCCAAGAGAGATCATAACATAATGATCCTGCCTGGGCCCAAAGGATGAGAATTACTGGGTAACTGGGCAGCAGCCCATGGCTGTGTAAATGCTCAGTTATTTCTGTTCCATAAACCACAACCCAGGTTACATGGTAATTACTTTGAGGTTCATTAAGTATAATTATACAGTAATCTCCAGGAGCCAGTAATCATGTTCCAAAGTATCTACCACTTACACCTTGGTGAGTGTCATGCAGGTAGGAAGCAGCTGCATGGTTTTTTCAGGCTTCAGTGAATTGCAAAGTGAGATGGCCAGGGCAGGGTCAAATGTTACTGTGACAGCTGAAATTGCCTTCCAAAGAGAAAGCTGGGCAAGGTGGAAAAGTGCTGCACACCCAAAGCCCAGCCAGTCTCCATGGGCACCCCCCAGCCAACAGCAGGATTGGTGCCTTTGAGGGGCTGCTCCTCCCAGCTTGCCAGCAGTGCCCCAAAGGCCAAATAAATCCTTTTGCAGAGTCTAAGCCCATCCTTGGAGAACAAACATAACTCAAGATTTCATTCAGACTCAGATGTCTCCTTTAGTCGCCAATTTGGGGTGGGTAAATTCTACACTTGTCATTACAACAAACATAGCATATTTTGTTTATTTGACTACACAGCAAATTAGACTTCATGCTCAACAGTGTCAGTACCTCCTGCACATCACTTCCAGCTTTGGCTCATAGATTCCAATGTGGGGTTGACTTGAACTACCTGAAGAACAACCAAGTCATCCCACAGACTCCTCTTCCCACTGTCCCAGAGGCAGGGAAGGCCCAACATCCCCGGGACAAACACTGAGGGAATGGACCCCGATCCCCTCTGAAGGGGCGCCAGGGAAGCCCTTCATGGGCCCCACACAACTGATGTTGTTTATGTTTCTTGTCCTTCAAAGAATCCCATTTTGACCTGGAAAGGCAAGAAAAATTACTCAGAGCCAAAGCCCCGGGGCTGAGCTCCTGGGAGAAGGGGCCAGGGCCCTCAGGAGAGGGGGAGCAGCAGCTCTGCCCAGTGCTGGGCATGAGGAACAGCAGCAGCCACGGCTTGGGCTGGCTCTCACCTGACAGTGCTCCTAGCAGGGAATATTCCTGCTGCAGGAATGTGTGAAATTGTGTTTCCAGGCAGTGGCTGGATCAGCGTGGTAGGAAAAACCTGTCTCCCACTTTAACAACCACGTTTCGGTGGCTTCAAAGCACAGATAAACGTGGTTGAGTTCCTACAGAAATGTTAATGAATGTTTTTCCCTTCTCTGTCGTTCAGGGATCTGAACTACAACGAGCTGCTGGAATTCCCCGGGGCTATCAGGACACTGGGACGACTGCAGGAGCTGTGAGATTTTCCATTTATTCCTTTTCAAAACCACTGTGGGAGAGTGACCTATAAAGCATCGCGTGTGCTCTGACTTAGGAGAACACTAAATCCAAGCCTTTCTTTTCCTTCCCAGCCCTATCCACTGCATCAAAGCAGTTTTAATCCCCTCGATTTCCATCAGCCCTGACCCACCTCCCTGACCAGCCTCCGCACCACAGAGGGGAGTCTCTGCCAGCCTCACTCTCCTCTGGCATTCTCAGGGGCCCAAATTCCATCTGTTCTCTGGCTGTTTCTGATGTCCATTCCTCAGCTTGGGACCACAACCTGCACTTACCCGTGTTTCTGTGAGGCCATAGTTTCTGCAGGCCCTGTGCCACCTCCTCTAATGTGAAGAAAGTGTTTTATCTCCCTTAGGATAAATTTATAATGGGGAATTACCAAAGTTTATGATCCCTTTAGTGGATAGCCCTCCTTCCTCTAACTGGTCAGCCTGGGAGACACTAAAAATAAGAAACCAGCCCACTTATCACCCATGAAGGTAGAAGCCCCAGGGTGGGGTGAGTTGATGTGGATCCTCAGTTCCTGTGGCACACGTCTACCAGGCTAGGGTGGGACAAAAGCAGCTGCTCTCATGTTTCTGGGAGCCTTGGAGTAAAAATCTGACACTGCTTTTTTCTTTACTGGAACAATTCTTAGGAAATTTCTTTGTTCAGCCCAGATATCATTAGTCTCACCTTCAAAATGAGAATAAGATCCTTAATCCCCTTTGAGATGGCTTTTGAAATGCCTGTCACTAAAGAAGAAGCAGATTCCAAACAGTCAAATTAATCACCTGTTCAGACTCCTCTGGAATAAACAGTTTAGGCATCACCCAGAGCTTGTCCTCCTGGATGCAGGAACCTGTGGCTGCCTTTGCTGTACAGGGGGCCACACTGTGGCCACGGAGTTCTCTTCTGCTGCAAAAGTTTGCTGATAGAAATTTTCTCAAGCTTAACCAAAAATATCCCAGCCAGAGCTATAAATCCTTCAGAGTCATGTGGGCCAATAATTCCTGGTGCACTCTGGTTGGCAGCTGTGGAGCTGTAATGGAAACCATCCATAAAAATTGTAGTTCCTGGAGGATAGAAAATTTTGTATTTGGCTTCTTGCTGTTTCCTGACCTGTAAAATGTTAAACCTTAAGTCCTTGTACCCTGGGTAGGGTTGGTGGAGTCACATATGGAGCACCCAGAGAGTAAATGCAGCAGATTTTGTCCTGCCAAACCACAGACCTTGTTCACCTGTTGGCATGATGCTGCACCTGGGAAGGAGCCTATATCTCCTATTTGATGTATATTTTGAAGGCTCTCTGGCTTTAAAAGCATTGAGGAAAGAAGGTTAATTTAATTAATATCAAGATATTTGTTTCTCCCAACAGTGGTTTTCATAACAACAACATCAAAGCTATTCCAGAGAACGCATTCGTTGGGAATCCCCTCCTCCAAACAATGTAAGAAAATTAAATAATGTTTCCTATATCTTTATATTTCCCAGAAAGGGGCATTTCCTGATGTCTTTAGTTGGGATTTCTGACAGTGCTCAAATGACAACAATCTGATATTTGGTATCCATGTGCCAAAGCAGGCTGAAATTGCTTCTTCTCAGCTCCTCAGAATTGCTGTGGGTTCTCCTTTCCCTGCAGCTGAGTTTGCTGCAGCACAGGCTGGTAGCAAGGAAGGAACAAAATACAGGTGGTCTGCATGGAAGCCACCTAAGCCCTGGCTGACATCTGCTGATGTTTATTCCTTGTGTTCAGAAAAGCTGCTGGCCAGCTCCAGCAGCAGCCACACGTGTCAGGGAGCTGGAATTCCAGACCTGGGGACACAAAGCTCTGCAGATAAACGCACCCAGCTGGCAGGTTATTTCTGCTCTGACCCAGGCACAGTTAGTCATTTTTGGACACTTCTCTGAACCACACAGATATTGAAAATCGTGGCAAGTGGCAAAAGCTCTGCCTGTCTGAATTGGACTTAAATTATAGAAATACCAATATCTAGAAAGCCATGGTGACACTGGGTGAAACCATTCGCTGCTCCAGGCAGAACAACCAGCCTCATCCCCATCTCCCTTGGGCAGCACCCACAGGGTGATGATGGGGGCCCAAACACCCAGAATGTTCATCTCTTCACAGCATCTGCCCATCTAAAGTCTTTCACATTTAGTGGGGGGAAGTGCTTCTTGTAGGAACTGACTCAACTCCTCCCATATCTCACTGGGTCTTAGAAGAGCTCACTTCTCTCCCCTGGCTGTGACAAGTGGGAAAGGTGCTGGTGCTGTGTGTGAGATCACAGGAGGTGTCCTCCAGTGCAAGGTGTTTCTCTGTAGGACTGAAGAAAGGCTTTACACCTTTCTAACCTGTCTGGTTCAGCAGGACCCCAAGGGGCCCATTCAGAGCAGCAGGAGACCTCAGTGGTACAAATGTTCAGCCAAAACAGGCCAGTGGGAGAGCCTGTGGTGGTCTGGGAACAAGAGCTCTTCACAGCACAGCAGCACCTCCTGCATGGCTGGTAGCTCTGAGGCTCTTGACCTGCAACAGCATCTTCTCTTTATGTGCAGCAGACTCTGAACTGTTCCTCTTTCCCACTGCAGCCATTTTTATGACAATCCCATCCAGTTTGTTGGACAATCTGCTTTCCAGTACTTGCCAAAGCTCCACACTCTGTAAGTTCACCAAGCACATCTCCATAGAGGTAACATCCAAGATCCAAACCCTGTGTATGGCACCTTTGTGGCCTCCTCCCTCCCTTTTTTCAAGAATCCCTGTGCCAACAGAGGACCATGAAGCCTCTCTGTTGTCCAACCCCAAAGGCTACTCCAAGGAGTAGGCACTGCAGATGTTTTCTTCTGAGGAAGGATAATTCTGACAAGGGCATTTCGGAGGCAGCCACTAATTCCTCCTCCCCACAGAGCTGACAGGCACTGAGGCCTTCCAGGGTCTCCCAGCTGTGCCAGGAGCAGCAAAGACCTCACACACAAGTGCCACAGCTTTTGCTGCTGTTGTGTGATTGCCCAAACAGAAGGACACTGCAGACATCTGCCTTCCTCCACAAGATGAAGTGGAGGAACGTGTCCCAGCACCATGGCACAAATCATATTACTGGGGAGGCAGCAGTGGCGGTGCCTCCTTCACATGTTTGGTCCTGGGCCTGCTCCAGGGCCACCAGCACAGGCTGGGCACCACCTGGACCACAACAGCTGTCCCACATTGGCTTTTCAGCCAACCTGTTGTGGCACAGAACTAAAAATACTGAGGCATGAGGCAACCTCATAAATCTCTATTTATATAAAGCCTCACCCAGGCACATAAAATAAATCATTCAAATAACCCTGCATTCTTTAGATCCAAATGCACAGACCCGGGGAGGCTTGGGTGGGATGCCCTGCTTACATTCCCCATGGTAATTGTTTGGGGTTTTTTTATTTAATTTGGGTAGAGATCGTGCCAAGAATGCCAGTGGCTGGGAGAGGCTTTGGGCTTGCCAAGTCTCCATGCACAGAAGTGCCCAGCTCCATCTCTCTGTATCTGCACAGAGTGAGGTGTCTGCTCCAGCCACAGGGACAGGCTGGATCTGGGCCTTGATCACATCTGGGTGTCAGGAAGCAGACTTGCCACCATGGCTAATGGATCTGGAACCTTGGGCAGTTGCACTTGCCTCCAGATCCTCTGCCCACCTCACTTCACCCTCATTTCTCTGCAGGTCACTCAATGGAGCAACGGACATCAGGGAACTCCCAGACCTTAAAGGCACCACCAGCCTTGAAGTTTTGTGAGTGGCACCTCTCTCCCTTTTACCCTGCTAGCTGTGCTCTTCCTCCTCCAAGGCGGTCCAGGCTGTTTCAGTGAGGACAACTTTCCCAGTGCTGTGCAGTGTTCAGCTCTGCCTCTCCCTGGTCACTCACCCTTCTGCTTGGTTTCACCCCTGTGGCTCCTGAACGCAGCTTTCTTCCCTGTGAGTGGCTCTCTTGGTACTCTTGAGTGTGCTCCAGTCTTTTTTTGGTTTGTTTGTTTTTTTCTTCCTTCCCTCCTGCATCTGTGGAGTGAACCTCTGAGTGCAGAGTTTCTGCTGCACCCCAGTGTCTCTGCCCAAACTGGAGCCAGCACCATGGTGCAGTTCAGGAATATCTGAACTGGGGCTCAGGCTGACCAGGCTGGGGCTGCTCTGGTCCCCTCCTCACCCCCCAGGCCCTTGGAGGACACTCTGCCTCTGGGCACACACAGCTCTCCTGTCTCAGACACCAGTCCCCATGCTGAGCCCAAACTGGGAGCAGCCCCAGGCAGGGTGTGGCCAGGCCATGCCATGTCCCAGGGACACAGGGACACACCATCCATCCCTCACACACAGGCTCCTGAGGCAGTCCTGGCTCCAGGCCTGGCCAGCCTGGACAATGGGAACAGGGATGGCCAGAGCATGCCACAGAGGGCACTGCCACCTGCCCCCAGCAAGGCCAAGGACAGCTGTTTGTGAATTCAGGACTCAGCAGTGGCCCAGAACTCTTTATAGGCACATTCACCTTAGCCAGGTCCAGCAGCAGTGCCTGTTTCCAAAACTGCTGGGCAGCTTTTCATCCTCTCCAAGTATTTTATTGTCCTACTGATATTGTCTCTCCTGCCACTATCTGGGACTGGCAGCTGGGCTTCTGGGTCACAGATCTGAGTGCTGGCTATCAGCAACATCATTTCTTCTCTCTCCTCCATCCCTCTAGGACCTTGACCCGGGCAGGCATCCATTTCCTCCCCAGAAGGATGTGCCAGCAGCTGCCCAGCCTCCGAGTCCTGTGAGTAACCTGTGTCCCTGTTCTGCCTGGTCCTTAAAAAAATGCCCTCAGGAACAGAGCTTTCCTTTTGTCTAGCTCAGGGAAAGGGCCAGCTGTGGAAGGCCATCCTGTGGTTCTTGTTCCCATCATATTTTCCATGTAGAAATCACCACCTTCTTAATCACTTCTTTGAGTTCTTGCTTCTTCTTTAACTTGCTGCTTCATCCCAGCACAGTGCTCTGGTGTCAGGGCTGCAGTCAGGCACATCCTCCTTGCTCTGCACCAGTAGGAGCTGTCCCCCCTCCATGAAAGGAGAGTAGAGGGGGTACAAAAGGAGATGGGTGAGAATGGCCACAGCATTTCACAGCTCCCAGCTGTGCTGAAGCTCTTAGCCCAAAAACAAGGGGGAAATCACCTTCACCCCGTGCCCCAGCCTTGGCTTATTGCAGTTGGAACTCCAGCAAGTGCCATCATCTGGAGGAAGGATCTTATTCACATCCCAAGAGGGATCAGCTCTGACCTGAGGCCGCAAAGCCACATTTCCTCACGTGGGGCAGCACAGCCAGATCAGGATTTTGCTCAGTTTCTACATTTCTTTGGCTCTGCCTGCTTAGCCAGACACTGAATGGTGCTGGTGGGGTCATGCTTTCTCCGTTAGCTTGGTACATCAACATCTCAGAAAGGTTTTGCATCATCTCAGGAATTACACCCATGGTTCCTGAGATCCCCAACTATGTTTGCAGTCAAAGACATCCTCAGGAAATGAGTCATGAGCCAGATTTATACAAGTTTGCAGCCTTAGGGCAACAGCAGGCTTGCCTCTCATCAGTCTTTATACAAGCAAGCGGAAAAAGAAAACAAGTTTGTTCCAGGAAAGCAACAGGAGTGAATTCTTGATCACGGAAATTGGAAACAAGAGTAAAACATAAAAATAAAATAAGACAATTTGTAACTTAGGAGATTACAGGCTTTTGGTTCCAGATGTCCCTGTAGGGAACATCTCTCATCTTTAGACATCTGGACCAATTCAATGGATGACTTGCTATGAAAGTGCAGCCTTTGGATTGGCCCAGGCTGTTGGGTCCCAAAGCTCTGTTTATGTTTGCAAGTTATCAGACTGAAAACCCTCAGAGCAGAGCCTGTTCTTTGTACCTACCCCCTGCCATGTGGCAGAGTTTTATTGGGACTCACCACCTTGTTCCTTGCTCCTCTTCCCTAATGAACTTTCCTGACATTAATGGCATTGCTTTCAGGGTTTGGAGAGAGACTGTGGGCCAAGGTTTGTGCATGTTTACATCTCTCTTGCCTTTGAAATTCCTTGGTCCCCTGTCCCCACAGACCCAGAGCTATGACTGTGACACATCTGAACATAGGTAACACATTTCAAGCTGCATTTCTGGCCTCACACCACGGTGTAGATTCTCTGCAAGGATCCTGCACAGGGACTTGTAGAGCCACTGCAGGGGCAGAGGGTCATGGCCATCCTGGGATGCCACCCATGCTGAACCCAGCACACACAGGCAGGGCAGCTTTTGGCATCAACCTGGCATCATCCTGCTGCTTCCATCCAGAGCTCCTGCTCAGGGCACAGATTTCATGTAATCATGGTACATCCTGAGGTGGAAGGGACCCACCAGGATCATCGAGTCCAGCTCCTGGCTCTGCACAGAGCACCCCAACAATCCCACCCTGTGCCTGAGAGAGCTGTCCAAATGCTCCTTGAGCTCTGGAAGATTTGTCTTCCTTCTCAAGCAGAAATAGGTGACACTCTCCTGAGCAGAGCTGAAGTCCCTTTGTGCCATCAGCACCTTCATCCTGGTATGTGCCCAACAGAACACGAGTGACTGAGGTTGCTCTGTTTGTAGAGTCTGGGCTGCACCCTCACTCTGGAGGAACCAGAAACAACTCCTGGGGCTGGTTCTCCCCCACCACTGTTAGCTAAGCTACAGCCCTGTCAAGCCCAATGGATTGACACAGGGACCAGGGAAAATTCACTGATGCTAAGGCTCTTTCTCCATCCTGGGTGATAGCCTCCAGACCCAAGCACAAACATTTTGCTTGCTTTTCCCTCCCTCCTCCTCTCCACCATGGAAAACTGGTGGTGAGTGGGTTGGCAAAAAAAAAATAATTGAAATATTTTAGGAGCAATCTATTGGCAGAAAGATGGAAACTGAGTTTGGAAAGTCGGCAGAGAAACCACATACAAAACTTCACCCTGGGGCAAATTTCCCTTGAACAACCACAAATCCAGTCTCTGCTGGTGGGGGAAAGAGCTGGGTTTAAACATTGCTCCTTATCCAGCCTGTTTCAGCTTCAATAAATTCTCATTAAGCTGTGCCAGGGCGGGTTTTCCTCTGACTGTCAAGCCACTCTGCTCTAGATGCTGACATGACACTGGGCCATGAACCAGTGGGAAAAGGAGTTTGCTGCAAATGCTTTCCAGTGACAGCACTTGAAAGAACGAGGACAAGAGGTTTTCAAAGTCTCTAATGTCCTGAACCAAATCCCTGCCAATGTCACAACCCATTCCCTAACCTGGGAGAAAGCCAGGAAAAGCTAAATGGGGAGCAGGCAATGGGCAGTGGGGTTGCTGTGCCAGGAGGGAGGAGAGAAGCTGGCTGCTCAGACCCTCCCCAGGCTCTGCAGGCACATCTGTGAGCTCTGGCAGAAATCTCTCTGTGCTGTGCCCACGGAAAGCAGGGCTGTGCTTGGCACAAGTGGCACGGGAGGATTTCACAGCTGCCTTGAGGCTGGGGAGGACAATCCCACCCCAGCTGAATGAGCAGCTCCATCAGCCCCCAGGTTGTGGTACAAGGAGCTGGGCTGGGGGTGGGCAACCCTTGCCCTGCACAGGGACACCCAGAGCCAGCATCAGGTGCACAATGGAGATCCCACTCACTGGGGTTACCAAAAGTGGAGCTGTGCAGAATGAAGTGAGGTCATCTTGCTCCCCAGCAGTACCTGCCTTCTAAGGGAGGGCTCAGGGGCTCTGGCTTTTGCTGTCCCAACATTCCTGTCCCATCCTTTCCCTGCAGGGAGCTGTCACACAACCAAATTGAAGAGCTGCCCAGTTTCCATCGGTGCCAGCAGCTGGAGGAGCTGTGAGTATGGAGATGTCCTTGTCTGAGCTGTGCTCTGGGGAAAAAGGGCTGCTTTGAGGAGAGGGGCAGTCCCCACACACAGAACTCCCTAAGCACTGGGAAAGCTGGGCATTATAACTCACTGTTTGGAGTGCAAATGGACCAGAGCCCCACACTGCCTCTGTGCATACACAGAACAAAAATGCATTCTCTGTGCACAGGAGCTTGATTCAGTCAGGCCCTTTCAGAGGACACTTCAAGAGATGGCACCTGCCAGGTTCCATCAGGGCCTGGCTGGGAGCTCTCACTGTGCAGGCTTGGTTACCAGGGGCATGACTGCTCATGACACATCCCTTCTCTGCTGCTCAGGAAGACACAGGAGTGCATTTCCCAAGTGAACAAGCAATGGGAAGTGCAGGCAGGACCCCACTGGGCATTTTCAAAGCATCAGCCAAATCTGATTAGCTTCCAGATCACTGCACTGGTTGAAATCAGAGGCATTAGCAGCCTAAGTCAGCTGACAGCCCCAAATTATGCACATAAGGTGTGTAATACTTTTAAAAATTTCAAACAGAAGTAGGATGTGACAGCACTGAATTCACTTCACTAACTCCAGCCCTACTATGAGCTAATCAAGAATGGGGTTTATGTCCACCACAAATGTCTCCTGCTTCAAGGAGGAGCCCCATGCCATGGGCACAAAGCAGCTCTTATCCTCCCTGCCCAGGGCCAGCCCCTCCTGAGAGAAGGGGGATTCTTTCCTCAGGTGTAGCTCTTGAACTGGGCCCTCTCCAGGCCCCAGGAGGCACCACTGTTGCTCTGGGACAAAGTTATTCACATTCAGCTCAAAGTGTCTGGAGACCTGGCCCCACACTTCAAACAGAACACAAGTCTTTGGCCTTTTTGAGGAAAACTTTAAAAAAAATGAAGATTGACTCCATGATTTTTTTACATAATTCTGCTACCTGGAAGCACAGATGTATGGGAACAGCACCCCATTAAAAAAACCCACAGGAGAGGTTGTCCCTGCTGTCTGTAGCACTCCAGCCTGGATAGTCAGACCAGCTCATCCAGCCTTAACTAACTGGACATTAGAACACTGTGAAACTACATGGAAACAAGTGCACACAGCCCCTGCTGCTTTTTATGGCAGCTGTGAGAGTATCCCCAGGAAAACATTTGGAAAAAATGGAAAGGACACCAAAAAAAGACAAATGTTCAGAATTTCAAACCTGTGGTTTCACACATTCTACCTAAGTTCCTTCTTACAAAATTTTCCAATGTGCCAAATTCAGACTTTACATTACTATAAAATCACATTAAATCCCAGTTTCTGGCTACTGATGTCAAATAGATTATGCCTATATACCTTATTTTTTTTTTTTAATTAAGGGACCAAAATGAGTATTTGGTCCCTTAACCCCAAAGTTATTGTCCTGTAAGCCCCATCCCCACCAAGCATCAGCATTCCTGATGGTTTGAAACAAGTCTGGTGATGCCTGGTGGTACAACCTGGCACTCAAACAGCTCAGGTGTATCCTTGCTCTGCTGCATCTGCTGGTGTGCACCAACAGCTGATCCCTCACAGCTAAACACCCCTAAATTATTTTTCTCAACCTTGCTCCAATGCCCCTTCTGCCCAAAATCCACCTCTTCCTATCAGTGAGACTCCCAAATTTGTGCCCAGATCTTCCAGTGGCCCCCATGTGAAATCCTGGCTAGAGGCAGGAGCAATGCCAGCCTGGTTATGTGGGGCACCAAGGGAGCAGCTCAAGTGCCCACCTTTGAAGCAGGAGCATGTGGCCAAATACCAGCTGAGACATCACAGCCTGCACATGAGGGTCCTTGTGTGAGATGAGTCAAGATCATTTCTGAGTCTAAAGGCAGGATAATGACCTGAAAAATACCTAGGGAGCTGCTGTAGGTGAAGCACCAGGCAGTGGCTGTCTCCCCTTGCAGAAGGTCATAGAAGAGGGGACACTGCTTCTGCAGGTCTGGGAATTTGTGATGGGCATTCTGCAGGAGTCTTGATAAGTATTCACCACAGTTTCACACTAAGGAAAACAAAACTGAGGAACTGAACCTCTCCCACAAGGTGCATGGTTGGAGCAGGGTGTCTCTTGAGGATGTGAGGAGTGTGGGGGTCAGTCAGCTGAGGCTGTGTGAACCCTCACTCTGCTCTTTCCCCTTCCTCAGGGGATGAAGGAGTTGGAAAGGAGATGTCGGGGGCTGAGGCACTTCATGTGCAGATGTGGACAGTGAGTTCTACAAGACATCAAGATTTTTCTTCATGAAACACTGAGATACCTTCAGCCCTCAAACCTTCACCCTCGCCAAAGCAAAGGGCAGCACCACATGGTCCTTGCTGAAGGGTCACACAGACCTGGTTGCTGATCACTGGCTCCAAGGTCTCAGCTTTTCCTCTGGAAAAAGCAGTTTGGAGGTTTAGGGCAGAGTAGTGTGGGAAACCAGTGTGGATTTGGGGTTAACAGGGCACCTTTGGCCACTGCAAATTAACAGTCCTTTACTGAGTCATGAGGGCATCAAAAGCAGAGGCTGTCTGCTGTCTGGAGCTGCCTGTAGGAGAAAATGGCTTTGACAGGTTTTGCTGCACATCCTGTTTAGCTCTTGAAATAAGAGTAGGTCTCTCAAGCAGAGCAACTTCCACTGTGACAGTCTGCTGCACTGGGACAAAGATCTCCATAGCATAGGAGCACTGCTTTCAACTCTCTTCTCAGCCCAGTTTCTGTTTTTCCAGGGGTCTCCAGCACAACAAGATCCAGGAGATCAGAGCAGACACCTTTGTGCAGCTGGTGGCCCTGCGCTCCATGCAAGTATTGCCTGCCAGGGACCTGCTGGGGTCACCCTGGGGAGGGGGGACTGTGAGCCCAGGTGGGCTGTGGGGGGTTCCCAGCCTGCCTCTGTCTCTGCTGGGAGCCTTTTCTGCTGAGTCCCTCTTCCATTCCACCTTAGAAAAGAAGAGGGCACAAACCTCCTTTTGGCTTCCCCTGCCTGTCCTTACCTGCCCCCTCGTGCCCACACCCCACACACACTGCAGCTCTGCCAAGGCAGGGCCCACATCACAGACAGCCCTCCTGAATGCCAGCAGGAGCTCAGGGCAGGGATTTATCCCAGGGCACCTGAGCTCCAGCAGCCCCTGTCCCACACAGGCTGCTCCTGGGCCATGCACTCCTGCAACACCCATGCAGAGCATCCTGTTTGGTTTGAAAGTTCCTCCTCACAACTCAAAAGTGTTGCAGGTACCAAGTGCACCCAAACATGCACTTCCCACACACACAGAGTGATCTCCTAAGTGCTTGGCACCTTGGAGAGCTGGCAAGGCCTTGAAGAGCACGATTGGCTCTGTGACATCTGGGAAGAGCCCTGACAATCTTTATTTGCTGTTCTGTTAGGAAGTGAACTAAATCACACCACATCTTTTCCCATGGTGCAGCAATGTGAGTGCCATGGAATAGCCCAGCATTCCTGGGATCCCATGAGTGTCACTCACACCACAGTTACAACTGCCCAGGAACACTGAGGTGTGACAGGTGACACTGCAGACACTCAGGGGAACATGAGCATGTGTCGGAGTCCAGGGCATCCCTTTGGATGACCTGGGACCCGAGGAAGGGAGTTTGAACCCTGCACAGGGGGTGTGGAGCTGGTCCAGGGGGGTTGGAGACCTTGGCACACAGCCCAGGAAGACACTGGGTTTGATTTTAGTCCATGGGAGAGGCTTCCAACACTGAGAGAGGAATTACAAACCTCAAAGGTGTGAAAAGAGTAGCTTAGCACAGCACGGGGTGAAAAATTAAGTAGTTTTAGGATTCTTAGCATACAGGTAAATGGGGGACAAAATGGAGGATTTAGGGTGGTGCCCTAAGTTCCTCTCCTTCTTCCTCATCCTCCATCTTCTGAGGTGCTGATGACACAAAATAGTGTAAAGGGATTGGGTCAAGGTAGAAACGACCCTTCTAGTCTAGGTCCTAGACATTGGCACAGAATTGTAAATAACAGACACGTGGTTATCTGTGTAAGAGCACAGCAAGGCCCCGTGGGCGGGCAGTGGCCTCGTGTCCCAGCCCTGTCCAGACCTGGGCTGGGTGTGGAGAGAATTCTGAGATATCAAATAATAAACAACACCAGAAACCTGAAAACAAGGCCTTGGAGACTAAACCTGAAAACAAGGCCTTGGAGACTCTGCTTCTTTCCTGGATGCAGCTCAGGGACTTTAGAGGGCCGAGGACTTTTAACAACCTGAATCTCGGGTGAGAAACCAAACCTGAGAAGCATGCTGCCCCAGTCACACACACACAGCTGAGCAAGCTCTGGCATGACCTTTGGCTATGTTCTGGTCCCTGTGGAAAGGATTCATCCCAGCCAATGTCACACACATCTGAGCAGGTATCTTGGCTCCCTTAGAGCTGGAGAGATGAAGGTTGTCCTGTAGTCACCCTTAGGGCAAGAAATGTGTCCCAGTTTGCTGGTTTTCTCTATGCTGGTGACAGAAGGAGTGGAGCCCTCTCACTTGGGTGGAGGCAGAGCTTATTGAGGGGACTCAGTGAATCCAAAACACCTGTACATGGCAGGAGGCATTCTAAAATCACCTTCTCCAGACCTCTGGCCCTATCTGCCCTTGCTGCACCCAGCACTGTGACTGCACTGGAGATGCTCTGGCACTAGGGTGTGACCTGTTTGGCATGTTGGCAAAAAATTCCCAAATTTACAGAAATTGAGACAGAAAAGAACCTTTTCCATTGGTCCTTTCCCATTGGTGTCAGCAGAGGAGCTCCTGCAAGGCAAACTCTCGTGCCCTCTGTTAAAAAGCACCCATGTACAGACCCAGACTTGTCTGTGGGGAGCTGCAATGGGACAGAAATTGCTGCTGACCAAGGGCCACAGATCCCACATGTGCTCCCACCAGGGCCCTTGGCCAGGCCAGTGTCAGCAGCTTCACTGCCATGCTCTGCTCTCTTCTTACTGCTGTGTCCTTGCCTTGCAGAGACCTGAGTTGGAATTACATCCAGTTTATTCACCCAGAAGCCTTTGTGACCCTGCACTCCCTCACCAAGCTGTAAGTTGCAGGGATATTTCTTTTACAGGGGACCATGGATAGGAGGTATCTGAGGAGCTCAGACTGACTCCCTGGGCTACCAGGACACCTGGGATTTAGATGCTGGAAGACTGATGTGTTGAGGTGCATGTCTCAGCACTGATGTGGACAGAACAAATCCCAAGGTTCCCTATTAATACTATTAATAAAGGGACGATGAAGTGCAGGAGGGGCCATCTTCAAGATGCTCTCACCCTGAACACTTAAACCTCCATTTCCTGATGCTTTCATAGTCACCTTAGATGCCTTTAAGAAAGATCACCATCTTAAGGATGATGAGCTGTTTCTGCAAGAGTCACTCAGACCATCTGTGCTGGCTGTGGAGGGCCCCCAGTTCTCAGTCCCCTCTCTAAGCCTCTTGGGTATTTTATGGGCTGGATCTGCAGTCATTCCTCACCTACAGTGGAGGAAGATGTGTGGGCCACGTGTGTGCACAGCCAGGGACACACCACCCAGAGCTTTCAGCACGGCCACTAACCCCAGTCCCTCATTTTCCCAGGGACTGCAGTGTTTATCTCCAGAGGCTCCTGGCCCCTGTGCAGCACCCAGCCCCATTTCAGCATCTCATCAAGGGAGCAATTGAGGCAGTGCCCTCTGCTTGGCTGAGATACCCCTGACAGGAGAGCCCTGACCGTGGTGTCCCTCTCTGCTTTCCCCTCACCAGGGACCTGACTGACAACCAGCTGGTCACGCTGCCCCTGGATGGTCTGGCTGGACTGACCCATCTGAAGCTCCAAGGCAACCCAGCTCTCTCTGAGCCCTTCACCAAGGAGAGCTTCCCCAAAATGAGGTACTTGGAGTGTTGGCTCTTTAACCTCTGTATTTACTTACAGCACCCAGCCTCCTGCTGTCCTTGCCCAACTCGTGTTTTCTCCATGCTTCCAGGCCCATGAGTAGAGGAAGATCCATCTGCTGTTAACACATCTCATCTTTAATATGTTCCACAGGAGAGCAGGGATGTGCTCCCAGGCCACTACCCCCACCCCAAACACACACACACAAGTGGAAAGTATGGAGCAGGCCCAGCTCAGGGCTCCTCTCAATGGAAAACATTCCCAGAAGCAATCCCACCTAATGACATCCAGGTTTTCTTCCATAAACTCTGCTTGTGTGGCCGTGTCTTGTCTGTTATGGATTAATGAGGAGCCTAAAGGGGTCAAACTGATGAAGAAGAGGCTGCAAAAGGCTCAGAGCAGAGTGCTGTGCTGCAGGCTCAGATTTTCCTGACCCTCCTTGGCTCTTGGGTCTCAGTGTGCCCTCAGGCTTAGATACTCATGGTCCAAAGAACACAAATTCCTCTCAGATTAAGTCATCTCTTGCTTGAGTGTCCCAGGGAGTTCCCTTCAAGCCAAGAATTCCTGAGCTGATGCTCCCACTCATCCAGGATGGGGTCCCAAAGCTGGAGCTTCTCCAGTTTACACACAGGGCTGGGGTCACTGGTCACTGCACCAACACAGGGCTGAGGAAAAGTGTGGAGCTCTCCCTCCAGGCTGCCTCAGCAGTGGTGCCTGCAGGGCTCTCTCTGCTGACTTTTTTAACTCATAGCTGGGATCTGCTGTGTGACTGGTTTCTGAATGGCAGGGGATTCCAGAAGTTTTTGGAGAGTTTTCTACACCCAAGATCATAGAACAACAGAATGGTGTGGGTTGGAAAGAAGCATTAAAGCTCATCCCATTCCAGCCCCTGCCAAGGGCAGGGACACCTTCCACTATCCCAGGGTGCTCCAAGCTCCATCCAGCCTGGCCTTGAACACTTCCAGGGATGGGACAGCCACAGCTTCTCTGGGCACCCTGTGTCAGGGCCTCACCACCCTACAGGGAAGAATTCCCTCCCAATATCCCATCAAACACTGCCCTTTCCAGTATCAAATGAGGATTCCTTGTCCTGTCCCTCCAGACCCTTGTCCAAGGTTCCTCTCCAGCTTTCTTCACAGAACCACAGAATCAGAGAATCATTACTGTTGGAAAAGACCTCTGAGATCATCATCTGTGACCAATCCCCACCTCGTCAGCCCAGAGCACTGAGTACCATCCAGTTGTTCCCTGAACACCTCCCAGGATGGGGACTCCACCACCCCCCTGGGCAGCCCCTTCCAATGTCTAACAAGCCCTTCCTTGAAGGAATTCCTCCTGACTCCAACACCAGTCTCTCCTGGTGTAGTTTGAGGCCATTTCCTCTCTCCCTGCTGCTTAGTGCCTGTGACAAGAGATCAAACCCCACCTTGTTACAATCATCAGTTGCAGGGAGTGAGAAGGTCCCTGCTGAAGGGGGGGAGCTTCCTTTTCTCCAGGCTGAGCCCCCTCAGCCACTCTCCATATGATTTACTCTCCAGACCCTTCCCCAGCTCCATTTCCCTTTTCTGGACTGACTCCAGCCCCTTAATGCCTTCCTTGAAGTGAGGGGTCCAGAACTGGACACAGCACTCAAGCTACACCCTCACAAGTGCCAAGATCCTTTAGGCACTGGAAGGGGCTCTAAGGTCCCCCTGGAGCCTTCTGTTCTCCAGGTGAACACCTCCAGCTCTCCCAGCCTGGCTCAGAGCAGAGAGGCTCCAGCCCTCAGAGCAGCTCCATGGTCTCCTCCAGACCCACCCCAATGGCAGTCCCCTGCCCAGGGTGGGTCAAGTTCAGCACTTCCAGGGTGTTTGTCCTCTAAATTAGTCCCATTGGCATCCCTTGAGCTGGTTTGGATTTGTACCAGAGAAACTGAGACTGCAGCAGTGCTTCAGTGAACCATTGCCAACAGGCAATGGCCCCATTAACAATCCCGAAATTTTGGGGTACTGCCATTAAGTAGCCTTACTCTTGGGGCATGTGTCTGGAGGAGTCATTTGGGAGCAGTTCTTAGCCTGGCTGGGAGATGTGCACCTCTCTACCACCTTTCAATAATAGGATCTAATTTGGAGCTTATAACAGGAAACGAGCTTGTACACAGAGTTTCCAGACCCTCCCGGGGCTCAGCCAGAAATGTTTGGGAACATAAAACAAAAGCATATTTTTAGAATATAGAGTTTTACCATATTTACTGATCTTGTCAGAGGACCTTAATTGTCTGGAAAACCTGGGGTTCCTTTGCCTTCATCAGCAGTCTCTCTGACTTCCAGCAAAGCCAAAAATGCAGCTGCTGACAGACAGGCTGGTATTGCATCCAGATGATGCTCAGCTGCCGTTGAATTAACCTTGTAATACATGCTGTAATTAGCAACTAACAATTCAACTTTCAAGCAGAAATCAGACATATTTAAATAACTTGTTTCACTTGGGAGACCTGAGAATTCCCTGCCTGAGCTGGAACTCCTGGAACTGGAGTTTGAAGGTGCCCTCAACAACAAGCAAGGGGAGCCTTGCTCTAGGGAAGCTCCTCCCCTTGAAGAGAAAAAAAAAGGATGCCTGGAAAAACGTGGTCTTGGGGTAAAAATTAAAGACTATACATTGCATATTGGAGAGAGGGGTTAGTTTATTCTCAGGAGAACAGCAGAAAGGTTTTTAGGAGTGTGGTGGCTCAGGAATGGTATTCTCCAATTTAGTATTCCTGCTAAAACCATGCACCACTCACTCCTCCCCAACTGGAGGCACAAAAGGCCAAGTTCATGGGTTGAGATAAGAACAATTTACTGGAAACAGCAATGAGATAAGACACAAACAGTAACAGCAACAATATTAATGACAAAAAGTATAAGAAAAGAAAGTTATTTACATGGAAAGCCCCCAACAACAAATGAATACCAGATGGCTCCCCCATCACATTTTGTCCTTTCTCCCCAGCAATGAGTAAGATGGTACAGAACAGCCTCTGGGTCCTGGCCATGCTCCCTCACACCTACTGCAAAATTAACCCTGTTTTGGCTGGAACCAGGACAAGGGACTATCTGGGAACTTTATGGCAGTTTCCAAACCTGGTTTTTGACAATATTCTATTGACAGACAGTGTCTTAAGCACCAAAAATGGATCAGTGCAGAGACACCATGGGCTGCCCTGGGTCCACACCCTGTCCTACATGGAGTCCTTCACCAAAGCAAAGTCCCTCTCCTCTGTAACCATCACCATACAGACCAGCTTTTGTCATGTCAGCAGCACAGCTACCAAAACTGGAATAACACAGAGAAGATCAGAATGGCTTCTGCACAGGGACATCACAGAAATTCGTGGAGTGTTCCATATTTTTTTGACTCTGAGGTTAGCTCAGCTGGTTAAAGTACAGTGCTAATAGCATCAACATTGTGGGTGTGATCCCTGTAGGGGCCATTCACTTCAGAGCTGGGCATGATGATCCTTGTGGGTCCCTTCCAACTCAGAATATTTTGTGGCTCTGTATAGATGAGCTTCATCTTTGAACAACTGAAGGAACTAAGCAAAAAGTGCAAAGCAGTGGAGAGTCAGGTCATGGAGGGCACACACCCTAAAGTTCTGCTTTCCTCTGTGCAGAGTCCTGGAGGTGCCATATGCCTACCAGTGCTGTGCCTATGGGAGCTGCAGCAGCTTCTTCAGGGTGTCCAGCCAGTGGAAGGCAGAAGACATGAGCCCTGAGGAGGAGGATCCCCACAAGAGAACCTTGGAATTGTTCCCAGGTCACGCTGATAACCACTGTGAGTAAACAGGGCTGAATGATGATGGGGCCCTGGGCAGGGCTGTGAGCTTGGGTGCAGTCCTGCATTGGCAGGAGTGGTGCCACTGTCAGAGGTGACACCTGCCTCAGGGAGGGCAGGCTGGGCCTTCTTCAGCACTGGTGGCCCATTGCTTTGAGCAGGCTCCATTTGGTGACCCTGGGTGGAAGAAAGAGTAGATGTGGCACATCCAAACCTTCACACTGTAACCAAAGGACCTGGCAGCCCTCCACAACATGGACATGTTTGTCACTTTGGCCTTGCTGGCTGTGGAGGGAGACTGCTCAAGGCACTCGAGGGTGGCTGAGGCTACCTGGGACAACTGGGCTTGGTCATGAGATCTCTGGGCAATGTAGAGCCTTTGGCAGGACCTCAGTCTTTGTTCTTACATCATCTAGAGGAAGGACCCTGGGATTAATCTGAGTAAGAAAATGAACTCAAAGACCTGGAATATCCTGCTGACTGGAGGTAGAGACACCTGTGTGTATGCTGCTTTTGTGCACACCCCTGGTGTTATAGCAAAGGTCAGGGTTAGGTGTGACAACAGGACATGTGTGGGGAACACAGCACAGGGACTGGCCAAGGCAGGGAAGAAGGAGCTCCTTGATCATATAGCACTTTCTGCCCAAGAGTCAATTTATTCTGTGCTCCTAAGTGCAGCCCTGCACAGACTGCATGAAGCCAGTTCCAGGAGGCCAGCAGAGAGTTCAAGGCACCCCTGCACTCCCAGCCCCACAGCACAGCAGCAGCTCCAGCACAAGGCTGGTGTGATCCCTCTACAAGAGAATCTCAAAATAACATAAAGAAAAACATGAACCCCTTTGCTTCCTCTGTAACTGCTGGAGAATGCAAACAGCATTTCAGGACACAGCCTGGATGCTGCTTCTATTTATATATTTGTGTAAATACAGTGCACTTCCGAGGCCTGAGACATCCTGAAGGCAAATCCATGTGGTAGGTGGAGAGAAGGCTGTGCCCCTGGAGAGCCCCTGACCCACCTGCTCTCAGGAGCACTGAGCATCCAGCCACAGTCAGGGGCTCTACTGTGTCCTCCACACCCTGAGCAGGCAGGACTGGATCTGGAGACAGACTGACACTTAATCTGACCAACACACTTAGTGACACAGCCAGCAAGTGACCCACAAGCCCTGTGCTCCTGCTCCTCCTGTGCTGATCCTCCACAGCCTAAGAATAATTCTTAGACATGCAGAGTCCAGCCAGAGAGTTGCAAATGGGATTGCTACTGGCATGATGTGGCTCCAGGAAGCATGGCAGACTTGGTGGTAACACTGGCCAGACAGCACAGAGGAGTCATGTCACACTCATTGCTGCAGGATTTTATTCTGTGCCAGGTCACTTTTTCCATCATTAATGCAGCCCATACTGCAGCAGTCCCAGTGCAGAGAGTTGTGGGATTTGCCCAGCAAATCACATCCAGTTTGTGACAAGGGGCCACAGACCTACTCTTGCTCTGTAGCAAAGTCTTTGATGTCCCAAAGGATGCTCTCACCTGGCCCTGCCAGCAAACCAAAACCTGCCACAGGGTGTCAGGACTCCAGGCCACTCTCAGCCTCATGGATGGTGTGTTCATGAGGTGCTGGCACCAAGGGGAATGCTGACTGATGCTAAGACATGCCAAATTAGACTACTTTCAGCTCATAAAGGCTCCCATTTTCAGATTAAAGCAGTTAAAGCATTGGATCTGTTTTGAAATATCAAAGCACAGAGGTGCAAATGTGAAATGCACAGGAACATCATTCTTTATGATGTGCAGCTTTTGCAGATGACTCTCCAGACCTCCAGCAACAGGGTCTGCTCTTGATGATAAAGGGTTTGTGATATTGCTGTTTTACTTAATTAATCATTGCTTTATTTCTGCTCCCTGTGCTTCCTTTCTGATGGCCACTGGTGGTATTTAGCTGGGTTGTATGAACCTTGTAACACTTTCTCATTAAAGAGGAAAAAAGCTCCCAAACATTCCTTTCATGCAAGAGGGAAAGTGGTCTGCTGAAGAGAAAATACCTCAGGGCAGTGTTGCAGCAGGGTCCAGCCAGGCTTGTCAGGGCACTGGGATTGTGTGGGAGAACTTGTGAGAGGGACAGGGAACACTTCCAGAAAGCTCTGCCTTCCCAGCCTTGTGCATTGCTTCCAGTCCTTCCCAAACGAGTCCACAGAACCTCAGGGTGGGTAGTGAAAGGCAGCTTGTCCCAGGCAGTCATGGAGGGACAAGAAATGGCTCCCAATGCCCAGCCCTGCCTGGCTGTGGCTCCTACAGCCTCTCCTGCTCCTATATCCAGCACCCATCCTGCAGCTGAGCCCAGCACCCGAGGGACCACCTGACTCCAGACACAGAGCACACAGGGTGCCATGGACCCCAGGGCCAGATCAGCTCCTCCCCATCTTTCCAGGGCCCTGGGTGCCTGGGATCCACCCCCACCACCCAAGTATGTCCATTTACATCTGAGTAACAGCCACCTGAGGCCCAAAGTAGTGTGGTCAGTGCACATCCCATCATTCTGTCACCTTGTCAAAATGGATATTCAAGGTCTCACTTCCAGCACTTTCTATGTTTGAGATATCATAGAATTCTAGAATGGTTTGGGTTTGGGGAGTACCTTGAAGCTCTTCTCATTGCACGCCTGCCATGGGCAGGGACACCTTCCACTGTCCCAGGTTGCTCCAACTCCATCCAGCCCAGCCTTGGACACTGCCAGGGATGGGGCAGCCACAGCTTCTCCCCAGCTCTCTTGGAGCCCCTTTAGACACTGGAAGGGTCTCTAAATCCTGGGGCCTTCTCTCCTCCAGGCTGAGCAGTCCCAATTGTCTCAGCCTCTCTGAATTACAACTGGCAGTGTTTAGCAGACAGCCCCTGCCCCAAGTGCAGTCCCCAGCACCTCCCAACAGTGGCTGCAGAGGAGAACAGGAAAAGTGGCCTGGGGCACTTCCATCACCATCCCAGCACCTCCCTTTGGGAAGTCTGGATTGAGGATAGAAAGGGATGTATTCACCTACAAGCATGTGTTTGCAATGATGGAACAAAGCTATGGCAGGTGAGAAGGCAGCACACATGTACAGTTATCCTGGGCAGTGGGACACTGCCTACCTCAACCCAGCACCTCCAGCAGCTAGTAAAGTTATTAATGAACTTCTGCAACCACCTGGCAAACCCTGCCGGATTCTTAGAGATACTCTTCCACTTCTGTCATTCAAGAAAGCTACTCAAGAACCAAAATAGGACCTGCCCAGGCCCCTTGCAGCCCCCCGTGCCCTCATGCTGAGGAGAGTCCCCTGCAAACCCCAGGGACTGCCCTGGCTGAAACAGGACTGAGGGAAGGAGCAAACAGCACTAAGGGGAAAAAGCATCCAGCCCAGTGTTTTCTGTTCTATCCCTTCCACAGCAATTCTGCTCCTGTTCTTCCCACTTGACTTTTGGTACAGGCAGCTCCTTTCTCATGGAAAGGGCCCTACTGGCAAAGTGGGTGTTTCCCATAAGACCTCAGAAAGTGGAGGCACCTCAGCAAAATTCCAATAAATAACAGCTTCTTCAAAATCAGTGCAGCCCACCTTGCTAGGACACAACAGCCATTTTCCTTTCTCCACAGTTCCCAGGCTGGAGAGGGACTGGTTTCTAGCAGAGAGAGGTACATTCTTCACTTTGAATCCCACTGTGCTGACTAAGGATTGCTTGGTAATTCCCAGCAGGCTCAGTAGTCCAGGCAAAACAAAAGATCATCCTTCAGTTCATGAAAATGTTTAACCTGGGCTTAAAACTAGGCTTTGAGGAGAAAATGGATGGCACAGGTTATACTTTCCCAAGGGCTGGGTCTCAGCAGAGCAAGCCTGTGTCTGTTTTATTCGTGACTGCACATCACAGCCTCCGCTCTGTGGCTGGAAAAGACACTGGAGATTTATAAGACTATAAAATACAAAGATGAAATATTTTTCCATCCCACTGTGAGTGTTTCCTTGCCAGGCTCCAAAGCAGCAGTAATATTTCAATTCTTACACAGACAGATTTTTCAAATGACCTTTTTTTCCAAAGCTCCCTGAAGCTGCGAAAGCCATGAAGCTTGTCAGGAGGCACTAAAGATAGCACGTTATTTGTCATCATCCTTTAATCAAATAATCCCAGTCACATTTTCAAACACAGGCAGGGAGCATGGCTTTTGAGAGGCACCACTTCTAAACAGATTAGACATGTAAATCCCACTCAGATCAGCCTCATCTTCAGCACTGTGGAAATTTGCCTTCCTGGCCAGTGTCTAAGCTGCCAGGTGCACACCTGGGCTCCAGCCCCAGTCCATTCATCCAAGAGAGAGTTCATCCCACAGCTCCAGCTCTCTGGCTGCCAGGCTGTAACAAGAACAAAACCACATCCTTTCCCTTTCCTCCCACTGGCAGAAAACCCTCCCAAGATCTCCACTGGGAGCTGTAGGCTGTGCTGGTGCCATGGGTGGGAACGGGGCAGCAGGAGAGCAGCTGTTCTCACTGTGTCCCAGTGCTGGCAGCCAGCAGGGCTTTGGGAACAGGAACAAGGAACAAAGCAGAAAAGCACATTGTGGATTAGACTGAGAGGATGCCATTCACCCTAGTGACAACCTACACCAAAAACACAGCTCAGGGCTTGGCCCCATTCTCTTCCAGCAGCTTCTTCTTCAGCCAGGGGGTCTCTGCCTGACCCTCACCAAACCCCAGCCTGGCTCAGGGTGCAGCTGCCAGCACGACAGAGATGCTGGTGCAGGGCTGGGCTCTGCAGCCTGGCTGCACAAACTCCATGGATGCAGAATCTGCAGCCACAGGCAATCAATCCACCCTCAGCAAACCCTGGGAACATCAATTAAAAACAGGGTGCCACAGTCCCAGGATTTTACAGGGCATAAAATAAAGCAATAAATGTTGTGTTCCCTTGTCTGTTTGCTGCTGAACTCTTTGGTGGTGGTGGCTGCTGACGAAAAAATTTGTGCTGCAAGAAGAGGATGATGGCTCCTTCTGAACAAAGCCCCAAAATCCCTGTTGGTGAACAAACATTGGACAAGGCCTGCCCAGAAAGCTCCCATGGAGAAGATGCATTTGAAGGCTTTGTGCTCTGTAACCACACAGGCTGGAGTATTTCTTTACTTTTAATAAAGAGTGCTGGGAGGAGGGAACCGCAGTCACTCAGCTCTGGGATCTGGGACTCTCACACTTCAAATGTTGGGAGTAACCTAAAAACAGAGGGGTTGGCTACACTGAAACCAACATTTACAAGGTCCTCTCCCTGTACAGCAGTGACTGCAGGGGACAAACTGTACACCAGCAGCTACTTTGAACTTGCAGGCTGGGAACTGGCTGGGAAGGTCTGTGTGGAGGACAGGCAGCAGGAAAAGCTCCTGGCCCAGTTAGCTCTGATGGTTCTGCTTGTTCTTATCTGAACCATTTCTTGTTCTTTCCTCCCCAGATGACCTGGATGCAGATGATCTTCAGCTGGACCTTGAGGAATCGAAGCTGCACCCCACTATTCAGTGCACACCAAGCCCTGGTGAGCAGCCAGGGAAACACTTTGAACACAGTTGGGATCCTTTGAGTTTCTCTAAATCCCCAGGATCCCCCATGACCTTTCAGATCAGAAGCCTGATGGGTTGGGCTTGGGCCAAATGGGGGACAGGTGAGGAGTTTCCTTCTCCCCACTGGATGTAGCTGCCCTCCTAGGAGGGGAGACCCAGGTCAGGATAAGCCTGATCAGGAATTCCAGGTATCACCAGCCCCTCCATCCACCAACCTGCTGCCCTCAGATCTGGCTCTCCTGCTCCCTTGCACCACTTACACTTGGCTTTGTCTCAGTCAGCCTGGAATATTGCAAGGTAGGGATGTCCTGATCATACCTATGGCACTGCAAACTGCAGGGACACTTTTCTGTTTCCTGAGGAAGGGAGAGCAGGGAGGCACTGGACTGCACATGCTGGTTGGGGCTCAAGGAAGTTGCCTTCTGATTTTGTCCCTGTTCATAGCTCAATGGGGTCCTACACAAGCACACCTGGAGGCTGGAGAGGTCTAGTTCCAGCCAGCCTGCTGTTGGACACTGGCAGGGACAGAGTTTTTACCAGCTGTTCCACTGAGTTTGTTGCAAAAGAAGCAAGATTTCAGCTGAGGGCATGTCCTACTGCCTGGCACTCTGAGCTTCACCTCCTTTGAGATGAAAAAGATTTCTCCATTTCCTCCAATTTTGTTTGCTCTCTATCTAAAACTTCTACCACCCTGGTTTTATTTTTGCTGAGCCATTCACTGAAACATCCCAATCCCTCCCAGAGGCAACTTTATGCCATTGCCCACTCTCTCTTTCCCCACTTTCTTCTTTTTTCTTTGGCAAAGAGCTTCCAGACCAGCCCTCTTTTTATCCCTCCATGACCTTCCCTTACTCACTCCCCCATCCATCCACTTCTATTCTTTCTTTCTTTCT
>JANPWX010000150.1:464785-490334 GCA_024734555.1 Trochalopteron elliotii | reverse complement strand
TTTCTTTTCCTTTTCTTTTCCTTTTCTTTTCCTTTTCTTTTCCTTTTCTTGCCTTCCTGCCTTCCTGCCTGCCTGCCTTCTCCTGATATCTTTCCATGTTCTGCCTGCCCAGACCCCTCTGTCCTTTCCCTGCCACACCAGCTCCCTCCCTCATGCCCATACACTTCACCTCATGGTGCTCATCCCCTCTGTGCAGAGGCTTTTCATACAGGAACAGACACCTCTTAGCCAAAGTCTTGAGTGTACAGAGAGAGGCTGACAATGCCAGAGCAGGATGCAGCATCCTAGCAGATCTCCACACCACCAACTCCCAGGGGGAACATGAGAAGGAACAAGTAATGGTAGAGGAACCCAAATGCCAGGCTGACACCAGGAGTGTTGGTCGGTCTGGAGTCACGACCTTTTTACATTTTAGGAGCACTGACCAGTTTGTTGTTTCTTACATTTCATTTTGACCTCTCCCTGCACCTTTTTTCTGCCCTAGATGAGATCTGAGAGGATGCCAGAGGCACTCCAGTGTGGGGACAGGAGCACAGGGGAGAGCCACAGGCAGCTGTAGAAGAGGGTGGTCAATGTCATACTTGCCTTGCCAGCCCTCACACGGCTGGTGGGGCCATGAGGAGGCTGGGACTTGGCAGCACCACTGGAGAGAAGCAGTGCCTGCTGGGTGTAACTTTGGGGTTTGTCTTCCAGGTCCCTTCAAGCCCTGTGATCACCTGTTTGAGAGCTGGATCATCCGCCTGGGAGTGTGGCTCATCGTTCTGGTCTCGGTGCTCTGCAATGGACTGGTCATCCTGGCTGTCTTTGCCTCCCCCAGCTACCTCTCCCCAGTGAAGTTCCTGGTGGGCTCCATTGCTGGGGCCAACATGCTGACAGGCATCTCCTGCAGCATGCTGGCCCTGGTGGACACCCTCACCTACGGCCACTTTGCCCGGTACGGCGCCCGATGGGAGACGGGTGCGGGCTGCAGGGTGACAGGGTTCCTGTCTGTGCTGGCCTCCCAGGCTGCCATCTTCCTGCTGACCCTGGCTGCTGTGCAGTGCAGCCTCTCAGCCTCCTGTGTGCAGGGCTATGGAAAGTCCCCATCCCTGGGCAAGGTCAAGGCTGCTGCCTGTTGCTGCCTGTTGCTGTCCTCTGTGGCTGCCGTTCTGCCTCTCTTCTCCGTTGGGGAATATGGAGCATCCCCTCTCTGCCTCCCATACCCCATCCCAGAGGGGAAACCCACCAGTCTGGGCTTCACTGTGGCCTTGGTGATGACAAACATGCTCTGCTTCCTGACCATCACCGGCACCTACATCCGACTCTACTGCAACCTGCTGAAGGGGGAGTTCGGCGCTGTCTGGGACTGCGCCATGGTCAAGCATGTGGCCTGGCTCATCTTCACCAACTGCCTCCTCTACTGCCCAGTGGCCTTCCTCACCTTCTCCTCTACCCTCAATCTCTTCCTTATCACCCCAGAGGTCATCAAATCCATCTTCCTTGTGGTCCTGCCCCTGCCCGCCTGCCTCAACCCCTTGCTCTACCTGCTCTTCAACCCCCACTTCAGAGATGACTTCCGCCTGCTGAGGCAGAAGGGGCAGGACAAGGGCAGCCTCCCCCAGTCCTGCAGGGCTGACGACATGGAGAAAAGCTCCTATGACTCCACCCAGGCTCTGGTGAACTTCTCTGACATCGAGCACATGTGTGACACACCTGATTCCCTGGGAGTGAGCCCCATCCTTGACAGCTACAGCTTCCCCTCCATGAGGCTCATCCCCTGCCAGCAAAGGGTGGGCAGCAGGGGGAAGGAGAGGGGCTGTTCTGAGCACTGTCCCTGCCTCACTGACAGGGAGGGGCTGATAACTTCAGAGAGCCAGGATCTGTCTGGCAGCAGCCTCAGGATAACCTTCCTCCCCTCCCCACCCACGCCACCCTACACATCTCACTTATAAACCTCCTGGGAGCAGCCATGGGAACAGCCCCACAGCACACAACGAGGGCCAACACCAGTGCCCAGGGGCCAGCAAGGTGACACAAACTGCTCTCTGAAAAGCACCAGTACAACCTGTCTACCCTCACCCCCACCATACCTGCCTGGGCAACAGGCACTGCTCTGCCAGCTGCTGCTGGCCTAGAAGGGCTCTGACTGAGCTCCAGACACTCAGGGCTGGCCATGGGAGGAGACAATCCCTGTGTGAGTCTCACTTCTGCTAGGAACTGCCTGGGAGAGAGCCCCACTGGCTCAGGAAGTGGGTCAGGGAAACCCTCCTCCTGCTCACCATGCAGCATCACCAGCCAGAAGGAGCCTGCAGTGAAACCAAGCTTGTCTTCTCAAGGCAGAGACCTCTTGGCCAAAACCACCACTCTGTGGCAACCCCTGGAAATGGCCAACTGCAGTGACATGGCCATCCACAGGAACCTCAGGCCTTGTCCTCTAGGGCTCTCTGCAGGTCCCACACACCCCTGGAAATGGGCTGGTGTCTGTCTTATGTCACCAAAAGCAGCGTATCCATGTGTACACCTGAGTTTTGGACTGCCTTTGGGAATCCCCTCTCATTCATTGTTTATTCATTCAACCTCATGGGTTGGACACAATTCTCACTTCCAGCCTGGACCAGGAGCTGGGGATGCTCAGTCTTTCAATCTGACCCACAGCGTCTACAAGGGGTCTCTGCCAAACCCAAACAGTTCCCAGAAAAACCCATATGCTCTGCCTGAGGTCACCCCACAGCACCAAGCCCAGGCAGCCAAGGGCACACTGGGTCCCCTCTACCTTTGCCACTACCCCCCTTCAAACAGCACAGCACACCTGGGGCATTCCTGTCTGTAGTCACCTGGCTCCTGGTCAGACATGCTGAAAATGGGGTCTGGCTCCTGCCTCATTGTCCACAAACCTCACTCCTGGAAGAGGCTCTTGGTTCTGGGTACATGTCCCACACACAGTGTAGTCATTTTGGGGGCTGCATGTGCCTTCTCCTATTTCAAGGCAGCTGGTGTAGAAGGAGAAAACAAAAATCAGCATTGTGGGATGGTGGCATCAGGAGGACACAGGCCACTGGGAACAGCCTCAAATCCACTCCCTGCAGCTCAGGGATCTCCCAAATCCATTGACTCCATCTCAAACCCCCCCAGTGCCACCCAGTGCAGCAGGGAGCCCTGTGCTCAGAGCTCGGCCCTGGGCAAAGCTTTGGTTCTGCTGATGTTACTGCAGCTGTTTGTCACTCATTTTCATGAGATAATAAATGAGCCCCATTGCTGACCAGTGGCTGGTTTCTGTCCTCTTTCATGTGAGGAGCACCTTGGTGATTCTCTTGGCAGCTGCTGTGCCTTGGGTGTTGTCTGCATTGCCCGAGTGAGAGCTGGGAAATTGTGTTGTGTCCACGTGAGCTGACACCATCCTCCCCACCCCTGTTCTCAGGAGGGAAGAGCCAAATCACCCACATTTATGGAGCAGAATTGTAGCACCAGCTGCCTCTCCAGGTCCCATGGACCAGACTCCTGTGAGCTGCACTCTGTGATCTGCTGCTCAGGGGTTTGAGTTTGGGAACAGGACAGTCTGTGCCATAAAAGTGTAAGGACATCATATAACAGGGTCTCCCATGCAAAGCCAGACTCACCAGCCAGAACCTGGCTCTGCTTACCTCCTCTGCACTTGAGGCCTGTGGTCTTATCTCAAGATCAAAAACTTGAGAGATAGCAAGAAATCAGAGGAACAAGATCCAAGGATTAGAGAAGAGAGTGGGACCCCCAAATTCAGTGACAAAATCCAAAGCTCTGCTACAATCTTCAGGTGGGAACTGTGGAAAACATGGCCTGTTGTGAGACTTGAAACCTGATCCAGACTTCTGATATCCTACACACACTCAAAATCCATTTTCATATTTGGCTCATTAAAAACACAGAGCCATTTTCTTCCATGTCCTTAGGGCTGCTAAAGTGCACAAGACTGGGAAAGACTCATCCTAGGTCGTTTTCCAGAAACAAAATGCTCCTTTGGAAGTGAGATCAGCCTCCTGGAGCTAGTCCAGAGGAGGGCTACAAAGCTGATTATAGAGATGAAACATGGGGAAAGGTTTAGAAAATTAAGATTGTTCAGCCTGGAGAAAAGAAGCTCCAGGGTGACCTAAGTGGGGCCTTCCAGTACCTGAAGGGAGCCTGCAAGAAAGATGGAGAGAGACTGTTTATGAGGGCCTGGAGTCACAGGAGAAAGGGAAATGACTTCAAACTGACAGGGAGTAGGTTTGATTAGATATTGGGGAAGAAATTCTTGGCTGTGAGGGTGATGAAGCCCTGGCACAGGGTGCCCAGAGAAGCTGTGGCTGCTCCATCCCTGGAAGTGTCCAAGACCAGGTTGGACAGAGCTTGGAGCAGCCTGGGATCATGGAAGGTGACTCTGCCCATGGTAGGAAAATGGGGCTGGATGAGCTTTAAGGTCATCCCTTAAAGCTTCCCACCCAGGACAATTCTATGATCCCCAGCATAAACTCAAATTCTCCTAGCACATATCCTTACTCCATAAGGAAATCTCTAATTGGAAGACACCCAAAAATAAACCCCACTGTCACAGACACAATGAGCATCATTACAAGTCACAGACTAACTGCAACACTCTCTTGCCTGAAATCCCCTGCCCTGCACTGCTGCTGGGAGTATCTTCAAGCAGTCATTGAGGTATCCAAATGCACACAGGGCAGAAGCTGTCCCCAAGAGAGGGTCATGTGAGCTCTCCAAGGGCACTGGGCCATCAAGGGACAGCCCTTCATCATGATGGCAGCAGGAGCTGAGCAGTATTGTGGACAAGAGCAGCACAATCCTCATGGCCAGTGTAGCAGGAATGGAGTCCCCAGCAGGTACACAGGGGTCCCAAACTGTCAGATGCTGTGCACAGCTCTTGTACATGTCAGGCTGCCATGACTGGAGAGACTGTGGGGTAAAGGCAACAGCTTCTTTTTGGGATTACACAAGTTACAGCCCTCATCCAAAGGGTCTCTATACAGTTTCAGCCTGTGTGTCAGGTGGTGGCCACTGTGGGGTAGAGCAATGGCAAAGAGTTACAGACACCCCTGATGGCAGTGAATGCACAGGAACAGGGAGTCTGAGCCCAAGGCTGGCAGGAGTCTGGCACAGTCAGCTTTCCAGGGCTCATGCTCACCACCTCGGGAGCTGGCTGAAGAGGAGGGGGAGCATCTGAGAGAGCCCAACCCAGGAAGAGCCTGAAATAATGACAGGGTTGATCACAGGGAAAGCACTGTCCTTCCTGACGCTGTTGTATGACGCTGTTCATCTCTAACAGTGCACACATCTTTCCACCCTACCAAGCACTAAGTCCAATAATTATTTTTTAAAAAATTAAAAAGTAAAAGGATTTCTACACCACTCTATCTCCCTTCTTAGCAGCTGGTTTGGCCCTTACTGGTGCTACTCTGCCCACCTTTGGGCAGCTCAGCCCTCAGCCAGTTGGTGGGTGACCCTGCTGCTTCCTCAGGCAGCACATCCTGCCTGGATTAGCCAGGCCCACCCACAAGCAGGAGTCACCTCAGACTGTGTCACCCACTTCTGGTCACCAACACAGGTGTGAAATGACCTTAAAAAGGTCACAACAGAGGGAAATTCTTGCTTCCCATCCTCTACCAGCAAGAGCTCATGAGGCTGCTCTTTTGCCTCCTCTCTGCTCTGGTCAGGTGAGGCCCCACCTGCAGCTGCCTCCATTTCTTGGGCCACCAACACAAGATAGATGTGGATCTGTAGAAACAAGTTCAGAGGAGGCCACTACATTGACCACAGGGCTGGAGCCCCTCTGCTCTGGAGCCAGGCTGGAGGAGCTGGGCATGTTCAGCCTGGAGAGGGGAAGACTCCAGGGAGACTTCAGAGCCCCTTCCAGTGCCTGAAGGGGCTCCAGGAGAACTGGAGAGGGACTTTGGACAAGGATCTGGAGTAGCAGGACAAGGGGGGAATGGCTTCCTGCAGAGTTAGATGGGATATTGGGAAGGAGCTCTTGGCTGTGAGGATGGGGAAGCCCTGGCACAGGTTTCCCAGAGCAGCTGTGGCTGCCCCATCCCTGGAAGTGTCCAAGGCCAGGCTGGATGGGGCTTGGAGCAACCTGGGATAGTGGAAGATGTCCCTGCCCATGGCAGGGGTGGGACAAGTTAAGATTTAAGGTCCCTTCTGACCCAAATCATTCAGATTAAATGATTTTAAGTGGAGCTGGGCTGTCCCAATGTGATAAGGCCACAGTTCTGAGCTGATGGGGACACACTGCAAGAGTCTGAGTGGGCAGGAGAGCACGGAGGTGGTGGGACAAGTTGAAAGGGAGGAGGTTGAGGCCATTGTGGGCTGATTTTGGCTGAGGAGCAGCATTGGAGGCAGAGGCCCGGGGGTGGCAGGGTGACAGGCACAGCTGCTCTGGAAGCCATTGTCAGGGCTGGGCACCTTTGAGGTTTCCCCTGCACGTCAGCAAGGCACTGCCAGGACACCCTGAAGGGCAGACAAGGCATGTTTGAGGAGGATTTTGGCCCTGAGGGACCCGGAAGCATTGTCTAGCAGGACAATGTGGAGGCAGTTTGTAGGCACGCTCAGATGTCAGTTTTGCCCTCGTCCAGCCCTCCTGGCTGGAGATGTGCAGCTCCTCTGAAACAAAGCCAGCATAGCAAGCACCCTATGGTATTGTTTTCTCAATCTCATTGTTTTTTCCACCAACACTGTGATTTCTGTCAGACTGGGCCATGATTGGGAATGCTTGGGATGGCAGCACAGCCGTGGCCACGGGAATGCAAGGGATGAGGAACAAACTGTGCATGGGATGGCAATGTCTGGTACTGGCCTCCTTGGAGGCCAAAGGAAAACAGACATTTTGGAGAATGCAAGCCCATCTTCAGGACTGCAATGGAGCACACCTCAGGTCTGGCAGGTGAGCTCAGCGGTTCCAGGTCATACCTGAGCTACCAAGGGGTTAATACCTTGTGCCTGCTCTCCAGTGACACAAAACCACGTTCACTTTTTCAGGCAATCTCTTCCATTCCTGTCCCCAGACACCCGTTCACACAACGTTTACTGATTTGAACTCCTAGAAGCAAAACTGAGGCCCTTCATCTCAGCTTTTCATCTGTGAATATTTTGTTAGCTGTAATTCCTGATGGGATTTTTCCCTGCCATCCAGACCCAACTTTTCTCCCTATAGACACTGTGCTCCCAGGCCTGAATGCCCACACACCTCTTCCTTCCATCACAGACCCAGGAAAGGGCTGCTGGTTGGTGTAGTCCAGTGCAGGAGCATCACAAGGACCAAATAAATCAGCCTTTTTTCTCCAAGGGAAAGACACTGTCATCTTCAATCTGTACTGCCCATGGTGGAGGTTTCCCTTGTTTCCCTGCTCCATTCCATGGTCTCTGTCAGAGTTTTGAGGTGGAACAGTCAGTGATGGGCAGACTGGCACAGGAAAAGGTGAGATCTGATGGGTTGGACCCCAGAGAGAGCTGTGAGCCAGGGAAGAGCATGGAGCCAGAACCTCGTGGCATCCTGTGCTGGGTAAAGGCCACATTGCCTGCATGCAGCCCAGAGCTGCCTCTCCTCAGAGCCTTCAGGTATGAGCACAGTAAGTGGGGACCCCAGAGCTAAAGCCACACACCCACCTGAATTCTGCCTTGCTTCAGCTGGATGTTTCCCACAGGCAGAGGAGGTACAGGCACTACTTTGAAAGGTGACAGCCAGGGACATGGTGCAGAGGAGGCAGAATTGGAAAGGGCTGAAGAGTTAACAGTCTGCTCTGATTCCTCTGGCCAGTACACTCTCCTGTTCTGGGAAGTATTCTGTTGGGAAGCAGAAGTATGCTTAGAAATATTGTGCTCAGAGATTTCTTAAACCTTGGACGAAAGCAAAGTGTGTGCAAACTCTCTCCATCTGTGATCCCAGGTATACAGCAAACTCCAGACCTTGTATCTTCTCTTCAGATGTACTGAGGATGACATTGTACGTACAACTGTCAAGTGGACACTTCAGAAAAATCACAGGAAAAGCTGAGTTCCCAGTGTGAAAAGCCAACATGGAAAATAGTAAAAAACTCCAGCTTCCAGAATGCCTCAAAACTGGAGTAACTTCCCTGCAATTGTGAGGAAGAAGAATCTCACTCAAATACTGGTCAGTCACAAATTCAGCCAAACACCTCGACCTCTTCTGTGGCTCCCCCCTGGCCACAAGACATACAGGACTGAAAGAATTAAGGTTTGTCTGGGGCAGAGTAATGGGTAATGGTCACAGTGGTCACAATGGTCACAATTCCTGTCCTAAAGGGCTCCCAGGGCACAAGAGTCAGCAATGCACAGGTGCTTAAGGATGCAGAGAAATGTTTTCTGAAGCACTTTGGTACCTACTTATGAATGGAAACAAATGCCCAGGATCATCTGAGTGTTTGTAAAGCCTCAGTGTGCAGTGAGAGAGGGGAGGAGCTGGGAAATGCTGCAGCTGGCTCTTCTCTTTCACAGATATTCCCTGTGATATGCCCCTTTTGCAGCTTCACAAGGAATCAAGGAGCAGTCCTCTCTCAGGAGTGAGGTTCCTTTGGCCCCCCAGGACCATAGGGGTGTGTAAAAGCACAGATAACAACCCAGAAACAGTGAGGACACTGCTCTTTGGATTTTGGCTGCAGGTGGGTGCAGCAAGAGCTGCACATTCAGGACATGGATCACATCCATCTCCCCCATGCCACAGCCACAGAGTTCTTGAGATGCTCTTGTATTGCCAGCCTTTCAGTGGGAGGCAGGTGTAAGGGGAGTTCCCACCTCACCTGGTCTGAGGATGCAGAGGGCCCTGCATTACCCACATGTGGCAAGTATTGCTCAGAAGCAGCAGGTGATGTCCCATTCCCTCCAGAAGTGAGGAGCAGCAGTTCAGGGGCTCCCTTGAGTAGCCTGAGTGGAAGAGCAGAACACCAAACTCTTGACTGGCAAGAGCCAAGTCTGTCTGATGTACTGAACTGAAGCTTGGGGAACATTTATATTCTCCCTTCTCTCAGCTTCCAGTACTTCTTGACAAGTACTTCCAAGTCATCATCTCCTCTCCCTCCTTATACTCCAGACAATCTTCTTCTGTCTGCTCAAAGGCTACTTGTCATTTGTCTTTCAAATTTTAATAATATCACTACTAACTATCAGACTTTTTAATGTCAGTGATTCTAGTGGGAATAAACTATTGGGCAGGGTCTGCTTCTAAAAATCAAGTATGTAAGTAATTATTATCCCTTATTCTTGAGAATAATCCACACGATTCCAAATCTGAACAAGAATAATCACAAAATCAAAGAATTGGAATCACTGAAGCTGGAAGATGACCTAGTTTAACCTGCCCACTGAAGCAGGGTCAGCTATTGCCACAACAGTTGGATTTTCAATAACTCCATTGATGGAGAGACTCAACAATCCTCTGAACAATCTCTCCCTGTGTTTGACTGGCCTCACAGTAAAAAAGTGGGGCCTTATGTTCAGATGGAATTTTCTGAACTTCACATTGTGCCCATCACCTCTTGCTCTGTCACTCACTGGGCAACACTGAGAAGACTCTGACCCATCTCCTTCAATCTTCCCATCAGGTATTCAGACACATTGACAAGATCCTCCTCAGCTTTTTGTCCACCAGGTAAAGCATCCCAGCTCTCTGAGTTCCTTTTCACTTCAGAGATGCCTTATGGCCCTTTACTGGACTCTCCCCAGGAAGTTCCTGCCTTTCTTGTAAATGGTCTTATGGGCATATTTGATTTCAGGCATCTGTATGCACACATACACACAAACACACACACACATACACATCCAGTGACTTCAATATGTGCATATTATTCACTTATTTCTATGTAAAAACACCTCATCTCACCCCAAAGTTCTGTACCCCCCATCCTAAACTGCCTTGTGCATCACCCCAAGGAAGAAAATTGCTCTCTGCTGCAGTACGTGGAGCTGGGCTTATTCCCAGCTCAGGCCAGAGCAGTAACCAAGACTTCCCAGCATGGAATGAAGGGGATTAGGGATTTCTCAACAGTATCCAACACCTTCTATTAGAGAACACAGAAGAACTGAATCAGCATGGCAATCTCATCTCTCTTATCTTCTCAGAGCTGTGGTTCTCAGCCCCCCAGACTGATCCAAAATGTTGGACTTTTTCTTCATCCACAGCATCTCCACAAGCCCAGCTCCACTTGCCATGACTGATATGACAGCACTGTGAAATTTCACAATCCAGTTATGGCACCCTCATTAATTATTATGCATTAATATGTAAAGGACTAATATTGGTGGAACATCAGTGTTAGGGAACCAAAAGAAGTAGAATTACAACAGCTTATTGTCAATGCCAACCTCCTGTCCTGACTCACCTGTCAGCATTTGGCCCATAACCTTCATCCCCTTTTTTCCCCCTTGATACCTAAAAGAGCCCCAGATGCTCTTGCCTTAAGCATTCAAAGTCAGACCAACTAACTGTGGAGGAGCAGGTGACAAGGGAGGAACACACAAAGCTTCAATTTACAGCTGAAATATGCCAGTTCTGCCACGAGAACACAAAAAGGAATCAAGTGTATGGCAAGAAATATCCTCCAAGGCATTTCTGGGACTTACCAATAAGCAGTGAGACCATTTGCTCAACATGCTGAAATAATCTGCTTTGAATTTAAAGCTTTGTTGTTGAAGGCACAATGTGATGATGGCTGGGTGAAAGCTGGGACCCACCAGTGCTCCTCATGGGCACAGGGCAGTGAGTGCCACCTACACTGAACCACAGAGACTATTGTATCATTAATTATAATGTTTGAATTCCAGAGAAGGAAAGCAGGCATGCTGTAGCCAGGCCTATTGGTGCCCAAAATATGGAGAGTAATGGGACATCTTTTCACCATTGAAAAATCAAACCTGCTCTTTCATTACTCAGTGTGGTTTCCATCACCCAAAAATAACAGCAGAATGCTGGGCTGGCCAAAGGACTCCAACAGTGCAAAGGGACTATTCATTCATTTATGACATCATCAGCACAGGGACTGTGACCATAAGGACAATCAGAATCCATTTTTTATTTATTCCTTTTCAAAGTGTTCTGAAATAAAATGCAAAATAAAGAGCAGGACCCACCAGGAGATATGGGAGATGCTGTCATCACAGTGCTGGGTTTGAAGGTAGTGACTGACACACATCAACAACAACAACCTAAACCAGAGGAGACTGGCCAACCACTCACATCATAGAAATATTATAAGAGCTACTTCTTTACACCAATTAGGTGATTTTCCTGAAGTGTAAATCAAGTTGACAGCAAAGCCATCCTCAAACTAACCTCACATCTTCCCCTGCTCCTGATAACAGCATTTTCTTTGCTTGGGGAGTTTAGATTCTTTGGGATATTGTCTCCCTTCCTTATCCAGCAACCTGGGATAGCCCCAGAGACAAAGAAATCTTCCAAGGTGTAGAACATGACCCATGGTCCTGATTCTCCTTTTGTCCAGCACACTCCCAGCCCCACACCCAGGGTTCCCCACCACATTGCAGAGGCACAGGAGGGAAGCAGAGGGAGAAGCACAGTTGGTCTCATCCAAGCATAGTAATTGATCCCAAACATTGGGGAATGATAATTATAACAACAGCAATAATTTTAACACTTATAACTGAAGTGTACATTTTAGAAGTTGTAGGAGACAGCAAAGGGCCAGGAACTTGGTGAGTAGAGGCAAAAACTGGCTCCTCTTCTCAAAAAACATCATTCTACATCCATGTTTACACCACAGTGTAATTATTAGTGGGAAGAGCTGATCTTGAATTGCTGCCAGTGCAGGTATAAAATCCAGCAGGTGTTCCACACCACCTAGGCAAAGTCTGAGGTTAATTCTCAACAACAGCCACTGTCATTATGGATGCTTTCCTGAACCAGGAAAAGAGAAGAGGATGGAACCAGATGAGCTGCTTTGGTGGCAATTACAACTTTTCCCAAAATCAGCTGTTCAGGAGACTACAGCCTTCAGCAACACAGCTGAAGCAACTCTAACACTGAAGGAATAAGTAGATGGTAAATTGACTCCAAGTTTGCCATTGAGGTTCAAGGGGTGCCCAGAAGTTGTTCTGGCTCCTACACAGCTCTTCCTCCCCTTTGCTGAACTGCCCCATGGAGCCAGTCAACAAACAGAAAAACAATTACACCAAAAATTCTGCAGTTGTTTTACTCCAAGCCCTCAGGGAAAAAAAAAGCCTTTTATGCTTTGAATTTTCTGTTTTTCTCTTGCAATTCTGCCAATTGAGTTAATCAATTAAAATAACTGGATTATTTTCCTTGCCTAACCCCTCTAACCCACCTCTCCTCTTCCTTCTCCCATTCTCACATTTAGACCTTTATTCTCCCCCTTCCTCCTCCCCGTTTTTTTAAAACTCCTTGTTTGGAAAATTCCACAGCTGGAGTTTCACATTTCCTTTTGACACCACATTGGAGACATTTGAGGAAGACAGTGAGGGCAATGCCACAATTGGCACAGCTACATTAGGGGCAAAGGGAAAAGACACATTAAGGCAAAGCAGGTTCCAGTCCTTTCCTGAGCCTGCCTGACCTCCCCCTTGTCAGCCCTTGCCTCTTCCATTCATCCCCATCTCTCTGTCTTTACTCCATCACTTCTTCCTCTTGCATTTCAGTCTTGTTTTTGGGAATCCATTCCTGCTAAATACACCCCTCATCACCCCACACAGAATAAAATCCCTTATAACAGAAATAAAACTGCCCTGCACATCTGAAGGTGTCTGGTGTGAGTTGAGTGAGCAAAGCTCTGAAGAGTCCAATTCTCTCTTTTGTCAAGTGCTGGGCCCTTCACTTTAAGAAAGACATTGAGGTGCTGGATTGCCAGGGGAGGTTTGGCTTGGACATCAGGAGGGATTTCTTTCCTGAAAGATTTGTTAAGCACTGGAAGGGGCTGCCCAGGGAGGTTTGGAGTCCCCATCCCTGGGGGTGTCTGAAGAACATGTAGATGTGACACTCAGTGCTCTGGGCTGGGTGACCAGGTGGGGATTGGGCACAGGTTGCACTCGATGACCTTGAGGTCTTTTCCATCATTAATGATTCTGTGAATAATAAACATCCCAGAGCCCTGGAGGCTTGCAGGGAATGAGGGGTTTGACCTGACTGTGAGGCCTGTCCTGCCAGAGCCTTTCCAAGACATGGAGCATTACTGGAGCAGACTGAGGAGATTTGTGCCCCTAAGAAGAGCCAGGCTGGAGCCCCGTGTGCTCTGCAGAGAGCACAAGCAGGGATGGGGATGCACTGACAAGGCTGCACCTTGGCCAATGAGAAGGGAATGGCAGTTCCCAAGGGAACACATGCCCATCACACAGAGGCTGGGCCTGGTCAGGGAACTCCCCTGTCTGAGCATCCAGGAGCCACTCTGGCTGTCACTGTCCCACCACCTGAGCTGGGACCAAGGCCCCTCTGCAGCTGCACCCCACACTCACCCAGTCACTCCAGATTTTCTCACCAGCTCCATCCTGGGTTTCCCATCAGAGGACTCCACGGGAGTCTCAAATGTCCAGATCCTTAAAAGAATTTAATCATGGTGCAATAGCTAATTAACAAAATAACAGATTGAGCTGGGGCCTCTGAGGAGGTGCCCCAAACAAAGGAAACCCTGAGCTTTTATCCTGTCACAGTCTAAGAACAGGAAAGTCTGGGGGTCCTTGGCTCCTGCCAGGTTTCTGAGTGTCCAAGTCCTTGGCCTGCCCACAGGCCCCAGGGCCCTTTGTTGTGCAAAGGGTCAGCAGTTCACAGCTTCTTGCCTTGGGCTCTGGCCCCCAGAGCTCAACCTGCTGCTGCCCCCAGGCCACAGGCACTGAATGCATTCTCTACAAGCCCAATCCTGTCACGGCAGTGGTGGCTGCTCCTGAGGCTGAACTGAAGCACTGGTCCTTTGGATTCTACTCCCATCCCACAGTGGACAGCAGAAGCCCTCACCTGTCCTCCAGATCTCCATGCAATGAGTGCACTGAGGTTAGGATTTTCAGAAAGCCCCTCCTCTTGCAGGTTTATCTGAAAAATCCAGTCTTCAAACAACAGCAGAACACAAAGTTGGAAAGTCACAGCCAGGCACCACACATGCTACACCACCACCTTCCTCATCCTCCCACGTGAGCAAGAAACAGCAAAAAGATTTTGCATCAGAGAAGTTGTACTGCACAGGCCATTCCATATCTCCTCATCTCCCTTATCCACAGCCAGCTATAGATATCTTTAGCAGTCACTATAAGGAGAGAGGGCAGACAGAAAATCACAGAATCATAGAATGGTTTGAGTTGGAAGAGACCTTAATGATCATCTGCACAGAAGTCTGGAGAGGCACATCATAAGGAGAAGTGTTGGAAAAGGAAAGCCCTTGAGGTCTGTGCTCCAGATCACAAGGAACATATGCTAAACCCCCTGGCCCAGGTCACTCACAGAACCTTACCCTCCTCTACACAGCAGCTCTGGCAGGAGGTATTTCCTTCTCTAACTTAATTGAAGCTTTTGCCTTACCTCCCTCAAGTGCCTTCTGGCTTCTGACATTTCCCATCCTCAGGGATCTCTGCCAGCTCTCAGCAGCAGCATCCTCCACCTGAGTACCTGCTCTGTCATTGCCTCAACAGTGATCATGTTGCCCTCAGTTTTCTTGCTTGCAAGTGTTTGAAATCTTGCAGTGCAGATTCTCACGCAGCTTCAAGAAAACAATGTATATTTTTAGAAATTATCTATTGTTTACATATTTCTGCTCTGGGAGGAGAAATGTGATTGATGGTGATGTTCACCATCCAGGTCGAAGAGGTGGCAACCTGTGTAGCCAATCTCTTAACCTCTGTACAAATGTATATAAGGAATGGAGTCAGATAATTAAAAGAAAGAAGTTTTGCCTTGACCTGCTGTGCCTGCCTTGTTCTTCATGTGCCTGAAATTGCCACACAGACACATTCTCAAAGCCCTTTTTCCTCCTTCCTAGCAGTGTTTAATGACTGTTGTTAACAAAGTCTTGGGGAGCTTATAGTGAAGTGAATTTATCAACCAAGTGAAAAAGAAGAAAAAAATCTGCATATAAAGTCCTTCACCCCTAACAGAGGGTCTGTGTTCCAAACACTGCCCAGGGATCCAACCCTCACCTCTACATGCCTCCAACATGCTCAAAACAATGGCAGAAATTGCAGCTGCCTCACCATGTGCACACATGGGGTGAGATGCAGTTCACCTTCCAGAAACAAGCCCTTCCAAGCTGAAAGGGCTTTTTTTCATATGACATTTTTACTCCACAGAAAGTTTCTGAAAAGGGAAAAAAGAAAAAACCAGCAGAACTTACCAGAAGATAGAGCTCAGTCAGACACAAGGAATAAAAAGCATTACCTAAAAGCTGCTGAGCTGGATGAGATTCATCTTACCAGCCTTAGTGAGCCCAGGCCATTCCAGTGCAGGATGAATAGTTTCCAGATTTGAAAGGGAAAGAAGAAAAGAAATTGAACTTTGGCTACCTCAGGGCACCCAGGTAGCTCAGGCCAGGCACACACACTGTTCCCAGCTGGGGGCAATGACTCTCTGTCCTCTCCAATGTGGTTCTGCCCCTCCCCAGGCAGAAAACACTCACACTGCCCTCAGGCCCACGGCTGCTCAGTCCTGTGGCCCACAGTGACACCCCAGCAGAAATGCCTCCTGTCCCCATCACAGTGGGTGTGACTGCAGAACACACTGCATGGCCCTTCCCAGATTACACTGCCATCTCATATGCATCATTGGGAATTTCAGGGCCATAGTGATACCCATGAGTGCAGGGGATTTGCCAGGTGATAACAGCCTCCTGCAGCTTTTCACACACCCTTGCATCAGACAGGAGAGGCTCAGACCTGCAGACCAACCTCACAAGCAAGACAGCCACCAAGGACAGGCATGTTCAACCTCCTGGCAAAGCTCTGTGGGGGCTCTGGGTGCACACCTCCACGGGATGGACCTTGAGAAGTTAAAATAAAGAGAAAAAAAAGAAAAGAAAAGGAACTCCACTACATTTCTGACAATCCATAGTATTGGGGAACTCCATTTTCTGGTGAGTTAATTTCTCCTATTCAGTGTGCTCTCTTATTTACCAGAACTTCAGGGAGAGAAGGTATTGCTTATAGAAGAATTATGACTTTCACTGCCTATAGCCCTATAAAACTTTAAAGCACATGATGGCAGCAATCTTTCCTGCATAAAAGGCCTCCTATCCATTTCCCACCCCAACAACCCCATCACTCAAAGCACAGTAACAGGTTCATTGCAATGCTACAGGCAAAAGAAAAACCTTCTTGGCTTTCTTAATGAAACCTATACAAGGTGGACATTACCATTTTAGTCTAGAGGAAGCAGGTCCAGAACCCAATAGCAACAGAGAAGTCTTTACAGAAAAATTTTGCAGATATCAAGATTCTCAAAGCATCAGCTTTTTCAACGGTGTAAAGGCAGAGAAACATTTGCTTTTTCAGTTTTATTTCACTTCCATCCAGACCTTTTTGTTAACAAACAAATAAAATGTGAATTGGCCTAGTTCCATATTCCCTGGACCTTGTTATCTGACACTAAAACACAAATTGGTTTAGAAAAAAATTGTAAAGCATTCAGGGTTGCAAAACACAGCTAAAGGAATTTCACCTGGCTCTGGTGAACTACGCAGGGATTTTGGAGCACTATCCCTGTGCAAAGAAAGCCTGTAAGCAAAATGTGTTACTAAAAACAACAGTATCAGATAGAAAATCTCTTAATGGCAATTTATGATTCTGAAATAATTTAGTCTATCCCAGATGTGCTATAACAACAACCAGCCTGTCCAAAGGATCTTGGAGAGCTTCTGCACAGGGAAAAATTACACATGCAAAGAACTAATATAATAAAATACAAAACTCAAAACCTATATACAAAATAAATGCTGGGACATATATGGTCCTCAATAGGATGTTAAGATGAAATCCAAATACAGCCCTTTATGCAGAGAGATAAAAGAAATCTAAACCAATTTTGGTCAGACTAGCCCTCTGGAAGACTCCAGTCTTATCCCCTCCCCACAGCTGGACTAACCCCAGGGCCAGAACAAACTGCTCCTGGTAAGTTCTGAGCCCATCAAGGATAAAGATTCTCCCACCTTCCTGGGACCTGTCCCAGAACTACACCACTCAAGTGGGAAAACTTCTGCTGCAGAACTTCCCTTGCTGAAATTGCCTCTTGCCTTTCCAACGTGCCCCTCTGACATGGCCACACATTAGGCAGCAGCAGACAGCAAGATGTCCCCTTTGTCCTCCCTCCTCCAGCTGAAGCCAGCTCTGCCAGCCTCTCATTCTCCCTGTGCTTCAGTCCCAGCCACCTGAGCTGACCCTACAATACATCCCTATCCATGGGGAAGCCCCAAATGGACACAGCACATCAAGTGTGACCTCCTAAACACCACACAGGGACAAACACACACTTCCCTCCACACTCCAGCTGCACAGGCACTGGCACAGCCCAGTATGGGGTTGACCTTCACTGCAGCAACATCACACAGGGAACTGTGTCAGGAACCCTGCCAGGGCCAGGAGAAGCAGCACCTACTCATTGTCTATCCAGAGGCAACTGGAAAGGTCCCCCTTTAGTAAAGCCACACAGACTGTTCTCAGTTCCCTTCCTGTCCTTTAGTGCTCTCACATCCTTGGATGTGGTTCCAAGGAGGATCCATTTGCTACAAAACTTTCCCAGGGACTGAGGTGAGGCTGAATGACCAGTCATTTCTGAACCTTCTTTTTGTGCTTTCTGTAGAAGGGTATGACATTGGCCTTCATGGCAATCTTCAGGATCTTTCCACAGCTGCCAAGAGTTTTCAAAGGTGCTGTGGAATGACCCTGCAATGACATCAGCCAGCTCCCTCAGGGCCCTCTGTACAGTACAGTCTTACAGGGTTGTCTACATCCAGTTTCCTTACATGACCTGTAATTCTCTCTTCCTCTAATTTACCTCTCTCTCTCTCCTGAGCTCTGTCTGTAGGCATGGACACCAGGCAGGCCATGCTAGGGAACCTTGGAACACTTTCATGCCCATTCTGCAGGAGGGCATTTCCTAACTCCTCCTCCAGACACTCAAGCAATGTCTCTGTGTTCCTCCTGGGCAGCCCATCCTGGCTTTCACTTTCTGTGCACTTAATGTGGTTTTCTGTATAGTTTAATGTAGCCATGAGCTCCCTGTTCAATCACACTGGCCTTCTACCATGCTGGCTTGGCTGCATGCAGACCAGTCTGGGCCCTTCTGCTGTTTGGGGAGGTCACCCTTAAAGACTGAGCAGCTTTTCTGAGAGGCTCTCTGAGGGTAAATTAACTCCTAAATACACCAAAGTTTGATTTCCTGGTGTCAGAACTGTTATTCTGCTGCTTGCCTTCCTAACTTCTCTCAAATCCACCAATCTGTGAGTCTAGCAGCCAAAGCTGCCATCAACCATCATATCCCCAACCAGCTCTTCCTTACTCCTAACTCACAGACCACCCACCACCTCCCCTAGCTGGGCTGCCCAGCACTTCCATCAGAAATGAAATCACCATTAGACCTGATGGTGAGGCTCTTTTGGCTTTTTCTCTGCATGTTCCAACCTATGAAATCCCTGCCTGAAATGTCACAAAATCATGAGTCTTCTGCATCAATTGCACTCGGGCCCTTATCATGCTGGCTAACCCCAACACCAGAAGAATGAAACTCAGTTGCAGGGGAGGGGGACAAAAAAGCTCCTCTGAACTACAGGATCTAATTTTCCTTCATTTTTAAATAATTATATAATTATTTTCTGTGTGTCCTCCCATCTGGGCAGGATGCACCAGACCCATCCTAGGAGTGTGGGGAAAGCTGGGGATGTTCCTGTGCATTACCTCCACTCTGGTCTTTTTGTTTTAGTCTTTTAAGTACATTGTCACCCTTCTCTCTTTATTACTTGTCCCATAATATCACTTGGACTCCTAAGTGTGGCCTTCCAACCCTCCCTAACAGCAAGGGGCATGAAAGGGAAAGAGTACAGGTCAAACATGTCACAGTATTGTAGGAAAGAGACACAAACTGAAGGTTGGTTGTGAAATGGAAGGTCTCAATTTGGATGAAAACCCATTCCAGCAAGGTGAAGACAAGAGGCAGAGACATGTTGGGTCCCACAGTCACCTCCTCACAAGCCACCAGGGACATGCTCTCCACTGGGTGCCCAATCACAAGAGGTGAGTAGACTGCCCCAAAGTATAACACGTGGCCATTGGGAGCCAAGTCAGGTAAATCAGGTTATGAAAGAGAAATAAGGGTTCAGTGTGTGGAAGAAGGTGAAAAGAGACTGGTCCCAGTGGCAGCAGCTCCAGTGCCTGCTATGGGCAGCCAGCAGTGGGCTCTGCAGGGAGTGGCACAGCCCCACACCAAGCTCTGGGGACAGGAACAATTCCCAGATCCCACAGCCACCAGTGCTGCTTGGTTCCGCTGGGAGATCACCCCTCCCCTGTGGTGTGCAGTGCTGATGTCTGGGAATTCAGCCTCAGGAAACAGGTCAAGGACACAGGAGCCTTACAGCACACCTGCCCTACAGCAGGAAGGACATGTTTCCACAGCCATCCCACCAGGAGGGTGGGATCACAGGTGAGCTATACCTGCTCCCATGTCCAAACAAGGACACTGCCCTGGACAGGGCAATGCAGATGGATAAAGTGCTGAGCAACCCAGACACCACACGGCTGTCACAGCACAGCCAGACTGGAGCTGGACAAGATAAATCTGGCCATAACAAATCCAATTCAGCTAGCCTGGCTCATCCTAGAAAAGAAGTAGAACAAGTCCCTGGGTGAACATTGATAGGATAGATTTGAACTCAAACAGGGACCCTCAGCCCACCCTGTTCAAGTCTAGATGCAGAAACACCACTGGCCAGAGATCTGGGAGGAGATCCCAACCAAGCAGCTATCTAGACCCAGGAGATTCAAAACCCCTGTAAAAACAGCTGCAGTAATAAACTGTTGGCTTTTTGTTGAAGATGCTCAGTGAGTTTGTGCCCTTTCTGTCTCCAACCAATGACCCCTAATGTAATACTCACGTTTCAGCCCAGAAACCCCTCTGTGTCCTGAACTGCATCAAAAGAGGTGATTCTGCCCCTCTGCTCCACTCAGGTGACACCCCACCTGCAGTGCTGCCTCCAGCTCTGATGGCCTCAGCACAGGAAGGACATGGAGCTCCTGGAGAGAGTCCAGAGGAGGCCATGGAGATGCTCCAAGGACTGGAGCTCCTCTGCTCTGAAGACAGGCTGGGAGAGCTGGGCATGTTCAGTCTGGAGAGGAGAAGGCTCTTAGAGCCCCTTCCAGTACCTTAAGGAAATCTAAGAGAGCTGGAGAGGGACTTTGGACATGGCTTCCCACTACCAGAGAGCAGGGATAGATGGGATATTGGGAAGGAATTCTTGGCTGTGAGAGTGATGAGGCTCTGGCACAAGTTGCCCAGAGAAGCTGTGGCTGCCCCATCCCTGGAAGTGTCCAAGGCCAGGGTGGACAGGGCTTGGAACAAACTAATCTAGTGCAAGGTGCTCCTGCCCATGGCAGGGGCTGGAACAAGTTGAGCTGTAAGGTCCATCCCAACTCAAAGCATTCAGTGGTTCCCTAACACCAAAATATTGCCCTGGTGAGCTTAGAGGGACCCTTATCTCCCGCTTAGGGGCGTCAGGAGAAATCGCAGGGGTCTTTCCAGCCACGGTCACACACACACGCACACATGGAGAGTTTCTGGAGCTCTCCCAGCGCGGGCGCCGGCAGGAGCCCTTCCCGGGCGGGCTCAGAGCTCCCCCTGCCCTGCGCGGTGCGCAGGGACGGCTGCAGCTCCGCCAGACAGACACGGACAGATACACAGACAGACACACAGACACACATAGAGACACAGACACGGACAGATACACACAGACAGACACACAGACACACACACGGACACGGACAGATACACACAGACAGACAGGGACACACACACACAGACACACACACAGACACAGATACACAGACAGACACACAGACACACACGGACACGGACACGGACAGATAGACACAGACAGACACACAGACACAGACACAGACACGGACAGATACACAGACAGACAGGGACACACACACACAGACACACACACAGACACAGATACACAAACACAGACACACAGACACGGACAGATACACACAGACAGACAGGGACACACACACACAGACACACACACAGACACACACAGACACACACACACACACACAGACACACAGACACACACACACACACACACAGACACACACACAGACACACACACACAGCCCCGAGGGTCCCCGTGGGTCCCACAGCCAGGAAAGGGGCTGTGCTGTTCTCACACGGGCTCACGGACCGCCCCTGACAGATCCCACCCACATGACAGATGCACCCAAACCCCCCAACAGACACGTGCCATTTGAAGCTGAGTTTATCACAGGAGGTTTTTAAAGCACTTCTCAGACCACCCTTGTGAGACTTCTCTTACAGTATTCCTGAAGACATCCCCCAATTCCAGAGCCTTGATATCCCAAAGTCATTTTAAATTGACCCAAAGCTCTCACCTAAAGGACAGAACAATTTGAAAAATTATCTGAAGTCCCAGCCCAGGAACCAACCATTCTGCGACTCCTCTAAAAGCTGGAAAAAATTCTGAACTACAGACACAGCACACCAGAAACCACAGCCAAGGGCAGTTATGAAAATACATAGATCTAAGGTCCCAGCAAAGAAATTTATCAAAAGTGTCAGAGATCCCATTGAAGGAACATTTAGAAAATGCCCTCAGGACATCACTGATGAAACAATTGTGAAAATCATCAAGGCAATTGCAAAGCAGCCTTAGAGTCAAAACCATATGGATTTACTGGGAACATCTTAGTGAGTCTAAAATTGCCCCAATAACATCACATAGAAGCCATTTTGGAAGTGATCTGTAAAGTCAAAGCATAGCAATAAACACCTCATTAAAGAGACAATAAAAAAAAACCAACTAAAAAATCCCACAAAGCATCCAGTATTAAAAATCTTTTGTGTGATATTTGGAAGTATTCTCGTGGGGGCCTTTTGAAGGGATTTGTACAATGATCTCTCCATTTTTTATGGTTATATTTACAATGGCTCCTCTGTGGGAATTTGGGTTTACTCTTGATAGCTCCTTGGCAGTATTTTTGGTCTCCTCAGTGTGTTTTCACAATAGCTCCATGATGGAGGTGAGGTACTTTTACAAGAGGCATTTCTTAGATTTTTTGGAGCCAGTTTACATAAGGGTTATGTAACGGTGTCTTTGGGAAGGATCAAAGACATGATTTAAAGGTCTGAGGGATGTTGTATTTCTGTTTTTCCTCTTAGGTCACATTCACTGACCCACTACAAGCCATGAAGAGCAAAGTGGAGACAATCACAGTCACTCTGACCTCAGGGAAAGGTAGAACAGCCACACTGTGGACAGCTGAAGATGACACTACCCTGCAGTTCATGGGAGGAGCAAACTGAATCTGCCACAAACATTTCCATCCATGACTGCAACAATTCCAAACAGATCACCTGAGATCACCAGCCCAGTCTGCTTCCCTCTTTCACCACTCCCCTCACAGTGAGCACGAGTTTCTCACACAGGGATGAAGTTTACTTGCTCCACAGTGCAGCCAGATTGAAAACCACCATGTAAGAAGTGAGGGATCAGAGAGTCTGGTTTCTTCCATGATCACAGCCACAACAGCCTTGCCCATCCCAAAGTGGTAAACCACTGCTGAAGGAGAATCTGGAGCTCCTTGCTGCTGCTCAGACTTGAAGGAGAGCTTGGGTGCACAGTGGCCTGTTTTTCCAAGAATATCAGTCTCTCTGATATAAGAAATCACCTCTTCCTTCCTTTCAGCTGAAGAACATCTATTGGGTAGCTGGACTGGAGGAGAATAAAAACATTTCTTAACCCAGGGGTTGCAACAGGAGCTGAAATGCAGTAACTGAATTTTTCTCCTGGAAACTGCAGCACAGGAATGAGAACAGACTCAGGCTCCTCAGATGAGCAGCTCTGTGCAGGAGCTGAAGCCAAAGGCAGTTGGCAGTAGCCTTTGAGTGTCTCCAGCTGGTAAAGGATTATCCTCCAGAGGATGAATGTTCTCAAGAGGATATTCCCAAATCCGGTGGTGGCTTTTGTTAGTTTTGACATAAGAGACTTACAGTCAACCCAGTTCCAACATTTCCTCCTCTGCCTTCCCCAAACCATCCTTCTCCCACAGCACCACAATTCTGCATGCCCTGCAAGCACTGAGAATGCCTAGTGTGGGATCAAAGGAATGAAAGTCCTGGAGAAAAAGGAAACTTCTAATAACAGAAACTTCAACAGAAGACATTTTCTCTGTGAATGAACAATAAAACACATCAGTCTTGTGTCTAGAAGTACATGAGCCTCCAAAAAAATTTCTATAACTAAAGTATTTCAAATAAATCTCTTTTTTTTTATCAATCAGAATTGTTTGTAATGATCCTGCCTGTACTCAGGCTAAAGCTCTCCTTGCCATCTCATGGGCACATCTGGTTTGTGTCTCCAGAGTTCTTGCACACCCCCCGCACACTCCTTGCACACCACAGTGCAGTGCCTGAGCCACAAGGCTCTGTGAGTTCCTGAAGGTGTGAAGGCAAACAGGGCTGGGCTGGCTTTGTCCTCTCTGGCTTGGATGGGCCCTCAGTACTTCCAAAATCCCTCTATCTGTTTCCTGAAATCCTTGTTCCTCCCCATGGCAGACTTACACTCATCCAAGCCACATCAACCACCTTCCCAAGGGCACAGTTGTGGAAGGACAACCCTTCCCAGGTCACTCTGCTGGGCAATGACAGCTCTGAGGAGCCAATGTTATCCCTGTGAGCTGCAGGCCAGGGAGCAAGGGAAGGGTGGGAGGGATTCCAACCATGGTCCACAGAAACAGTAAATGCAAAGCATCTCAAACTGGGGATCTGGGCTCGGCACTGCTGTTCCCAAGTAAAAGGGTCTAACTTGTCACTCTAAGAGAAAGAGTGAGTACATCTGGGAGAAGGAGGGCTGGAGCACAGCTGGAGCAGCTGCACTTCCTGGGGATCTCATCTCAGTGTTCTTAACCTACAGGACCTGCAGGCACAGACTGTGTATTCACTCAGACTTGCAGAAAACCAGGTTATCTTGGCAGTGTGAGAGCAGCTTCCCCAGCCTGGCATGTGCAGGAGACACTGAGCCAGGACACACTGCAGCCTTGGAGAGCCAAGCCAGCACAGCTGCTGGGAGCTGTGTCCCTGATGTCCCAGCACAGGACTGGCACAACACCTGAGTCACCAGGAGTGCCATGTTTGGGTCAGGCCACTCTGCAGGAAGCCCTGGGGGCACAGGAGCTGGCCTGACCAGCTCTGCTGCAGGTGGGCTTCAGCACCATCCACCCCAAGTCATGGAACACAGAGCTCAGGAGCCATTCCAGCACATCCCAACTGCCTCTCCAAACAAGCACAGCACAGGTGGCTCCTCCACCCACTGGGCTGGCCCTGTTCCAGGGGCAGGAGGTCTCTAAGTCCAAGCCAGTCTGAAGGAGAAACCCAAAAGGAAGCTGCAGATAAAGTTCTCCCAAGTTTCTCCCTTGCACCACACCAGCTGGGACCTTTTTGTGCAATCCCAGAGGACACTCCAAGGACCACACAAAGTCTTATCAAGACAAGCCAAGGAACATGGCTATGTGGACCTTAACCCAGACCCAAAGCTTAAGTCAGAGGCCCAGAGAGCTGGTCCCACCCCACTAAGGGCAGAGCCAACACCAACATCACATCAGGTTGCTCAAGGCCTTCTCTGGGTACATATAAGTGTCTGGAGCATGGTGTGTTTGTATAGAGTGTTCTAGCTTCACCACTGTGGGATTGAAATGCATCCCCACACATGGGATGACATGTTCATTTGCAAAGCCGCTGATTTACTTCTTTGCTTATACTGAAATATTTGCTTATTCTGAAATATTTGCTTATTCTGAATATTTGCTTACTCTGAAAAGAACAATGCTGCAGTGAATTTATTTGTACATTATTTCTGAGCCCTACGATGCACCTTGCTCTTGTTTACACAAATTTGACAGTTTTCATTTCTCTATTTTAATTCTATTTAAAAATATTTATTTAAAAGGATAAAAAATATATGAAGAAGATTAATGTAGAGAGCAATGCAGTATATGTCACCATTCAAATAAGAACATGTACCTAATTCACAAACATACAGTAAATTGCGTTGTGCTTTTCATCCTTTGAGATATTAAGTTTAATTTCAATATGCAATTTTTACTGTGGCTGCCTTAATTTTCCCCAGGTTATTTTTTTTTTTCATGAAAAAAATCACAGAATTATAGATAGAACACCTGAGCTGGAAAGGACCCACAAGGATCATCCAGTCCAGCTCCTGGCCCTGCACAGACACCCCAACAATCCTACCCTGTGCATCCCTGGGAGTGTTGTCCAAGCACTCTTGGAGCTCTGGCAGCCTTGGGGCTGTGCCCATTCCCTGGGGAGCCTGGGCAGTGCCCAGCACCCTCTGGGGGAAGAACC
>JANPWX010000150.1:432531-454785 GCA_024734555.1 Trochalopteron elliotii | reverse complement strand
TGTGTGTGTTTCTGTAGTACTTGTTATTTGAATTGGATTTCCATTATTGCTTAGAGCTTTCTTTTTTGAAGCCCTTGCCAAAGCAGTGGATTGATAGTAAGCATGCAGTGCTCATTCACCCCTCCAATTTTCCGTAGGTGTGAAACAAGCTTGCTGTGAGTTTCTAGAAAGCCAGCTGGATCCATCAAATTGTTTGGGCATTCGGGATTTTGCTGAGACACACAATTGTGTGGATCTAATGCAAGCTGCAGAGGTCTTCAGCCAGAAACATTTTCCAGAGGTGGTTCAGCATGAAGAGTTTATCCTCTTAAATCAAGAAGAGGTTGAAAAGCTCATCAAGTGTGATGAAATTCAGGTAAAACCTGAAAACTACCATTAATGTGCAAAGCATTGAAATAAAACGTTGAAACCAGTCAGTAATTAGTCCATACTCCTGGGGTGGACTCCTCACACAGTTCCTGAGTTTGAAATTTAATTTTCAAGAGGTGTCTATTTTTATTTTTGCTAGTTTGTAATTTTATCATTACCATGTAGCTTCTCTGTAAGAATTTGTTGTCACACAAGTATTTCTTGCAAGTCAATCCCAGTGAGTTAGTTCCCTTTGCAGAGTTACTGCCCTTTCATTCCTTCCTTTCCCTGGAGAAGGTAAGTTGTCTCAATGGCTACATTTCAGAAATAGCCCCAAGCTTTAACTTCTGTTTGCCTGCTGATCAGCAGCACAAGGAATCCTGGGATGGTGCAGGGTGCTCTGACTCTGCAGGGGGTTACAGGGAGATTTAGTTCCCTGAAGGTGAGCTTCTGGAGGATGTGTTATGTGACTGGAGCGTGTCAAATACATTTTTTCAGCTTTTCTGTGGATAAGCTGAACATTCCCTGGTAACAAGGAGGGAGCTTGATCATTTATTGAGGTGGGTTTTGTCAAGACCTGATGTTCACTGCAGTTGGAAGGCTTGAAGCAATCACTGCACAGAGTTCAGGGGAGCAGGAATGCTTGGAAGCAAATCATGTATGGGATATCTTTAGTGGGATTCCTCAAAGCCAGTACAGGGGTAGCCAGAGGAGAATTGTTGATGTATTCCTTGAAAGTGGTCTTCAGCCACACCAACATCCCCTTGTTAATGAGGCTGCTTGAGAAGGAGTGTGTGAGACAGTGGTGAAGGACCCAGCTCCAGTTGGGATCTGCACTGGAGAAGGCTGAGTGTGTTTGGTGTTTGACATGCTGCAGTTTTGTGCTGTGAGGGGTTGAGCTCCTGTGGGTTGTGGTGATACTGAGAGCAGCTTCTGGGCTGGGAGCAGAAAATGAGAAACTTCAGAATGACCCAGCCAAGTTCTTGGATGATCTGCTCAGGAAAGGTGACATTCCTGGTGGATTGGAAGGGCTGGTTCAGACCTTGCAGCAGGCAGTGTGTTGGGCATGCACTGTGGTACCTTAAGAATATGTGACAAGTAGGGCAAGGGAGGAGATTCTCCCCCTCTTCTCTGTCCTTTTGAGACCTCACCTGGAGTGCTGTGTCCAGGTCTGGGATTCTCAGCCCAAGAAGCACATGGACCTGTTAGAGAGGGTCCAAAGGAGGCCACGGAGATGCTCTGAGGGCTGGAGCCCCTCTGCTCTGGAGCCAGTCTGGGAGAGATGGGGGTGTTTAGCCTGGAGAAGAGACATCTTAGGGAGACCTTACAAAGGGGCTTATAAAAAAGAGGAAGAGTGACTTTTTATGTGAACAGAGAGCAATAGGACAAGGGGTAACAGTTTTAAAAAGGAGAGATTTAAATTTGATGTTGAGAAGAAATTCTTTCCTGTGAGGGAGCTGAGGCCCTGGCACAGGTTGCCCAGAGCAGCTGTGGCTGCCCCATCCCTGCAAGTGTCCAAGGCCAGGCTGGACAGGGCTTGGAGCAACCTGGTCTGGTGGAGGATGTCCCTGCCCATGGCAGGGGGTGGAATGGGATGGGCTTTAAAGTCCCTTCTAACCCAAACCAGTCTGGGATAAGGAGCAGGTCTCTCTCCTGCTGTGCCAGCATAGAGATGCTGTGTGGAATCCAGAGCGTGGTGAGGGAACACCCTCAGAAAATCTCTGGGCTGCTCAAGAAGTGCAGTGACAGGTCCTCACTGTGATCCTGCCTTTAGTGTTACTCATCATTTATCAGAAAACATAAACTATTTAATGAACAGTAAAACTCCTAAATGCATCTGAGCACATTCAGTTCAGGAGGGAATAAATCAACACAGGATTATTGCATTTAAAGAGGAGGTGAGGAAATTGGAAACAATACAGTAAGTCTGCTCTCCTTTTGTGAGTTCTAATTGTCCTTTTTCTGTAATTCCAAAAGAAAGAGGCCATTCCAAATTGCACTGTAACAAATATAAAACAATGGCGTAGAAGAATGCCTTACATAATTAACCTCTGTGGCTCCCTGATTCAAAACATTCTGCCTGACAGCTTCAAACTGGACTTCAAAGGGAACCAGTCATAGGCTGGTGGGAAGGCTCAGTCCTTTCATCATAGGCTCTTCTTTTATCTTCATATTTAGTCTTAGGTAACAGACTTTGTGATAATAAATTCATGTCTGATTTCCTTTTACATTGGATGATCTGATACATGTGCAAAAAAGAAAACAAAGCCTAAGTAATATATAATTGAGATTTTTGCAATTCTTTTTCTTTTGCTAATCATAGGTGTCCAAAGCACCTGTGGTTCTCTAACAGTATCATGTTTGGATGGTTTGGTCAGTGTAATCTCCAGAAGTGGTGTAAGCACCAGCATGTGCTGGCCTAAATGGAGACAGAAATAAACTAGTGATAAAATAAAATAAAGAGTAGAAATAAACAGTAACATTCATGCCCTGGGATTCTCCACTCTGAAATCCTTTGTAGTTTTTAAAAGGTGGATTGAAATAAAAAGATACCTTAAGTGTACCTGCTCTGGCTGTGTCTGAGGGGCAGTGCATAGGCACAGGGCTGCTGAGGCCTAAGCCAGACACTTCACTGTCAAAGGAAACCTGATTCTAATAATCTCTATTCAAAAACAGCACTTTGAATTTTGCAGGATCACAGCTCCTGCCCCAGAGAATTGGGGGAGCTGTCCTGTGAGTTCCCACTGGTCAGTGGATGGAGCTCTGAGCTCCAGGCTGTGCTCTGCACCATAGCACTCACTGCTCTGGGACCTGGACTGCCCATTGTTGATCTCAGCTGCAGGGGAAAAAGCAAATGTAGGTTTAAGGAAAAGAAAGTGAGGGAATTCACTGTGCTTATGGAGATTTCAGTAAAGGACTTGTAGCTGAGGTACCGTGCTCCCTTGCTCTCTGTGAAGCAGTGCAGCAGCCTGGATGTTGTGTGCTCTGTGGCAGTATCTCCAACGCTGTGCTGCCACGTGATCAGGATGTGTGTCCTGTTTGCAGGTGGACTCAGAGGAGCCTGTGTTTGAGGCAGTGATAAACTGGGTGAAGCACTCCAAGAAGGAGCGTGAGGCGTCGCTGCCGGAGCTGCTGCAGTACGTGCGGATGCCGCTGCTCACGCCGCGCTACATCACCGATGTCATCGACACCGAGGTACCCACGGGCACTGCCTGCTCCTGCCTGGCCTCTGCCAGCCCACACAACTACTCAGAGCTCTTTCTCTGCTGCTGCTGCTTGGTGGTGACGCTGTGGAGCTGTCCCTGCTCAGCCGCAGTGCTGCTGTCACACCGAGCAGTCACAGCATCCCCTCCGCAGCCGCAGGGTGCCCTCTCCAGAGCCATTAGTCAGCTGTCTCTGTGTCTGCAGATACCCATGGCACCTTTCTGTTGTCATCTCTTGCAGTTTCCAACAAGTACTTTCTGTCTTCATTCCTGAGCGCTGGCAGGTCCCCTTCCCCAGGCTGAAGATTGCTGGCATTGGTCTCATGGCTCCTCAGAATGTGTCTGAGGTGCAGATGGCCAGCAAGTACCTCTGAGTGAGAAAGACAGCAGCTGTGTGGGTCCAGGACCAACACACAACCAAGAGCCATGGCTAATGTTCCTGCTTTGTGTTCTGGGATGCTGCAGAGGCAGCCCAAAATGGGGATGATGCAAAGAGACAATTAAGCTTTTCAGTGCAAAATTTAATTCCAGACAGGAAGTGATGCTGACCCCAGGCAAGATTTCAAAGGGAGGCCCAGGGAAGGTCAAACCAGCCTTCAGGTTAGATAGTGATAGGATGTACTCAAGGATTACTAGCCCTTGTCACCTGACAGGTGCTGAATGGTGAATGACAGACATTTCTCTACATCAGGAAAAGGTTTGTTTAGCAACAGTCACCTTGTATGTGAGAGATCATGGATGTTACTAAATCAGGACAACGTAATGGGCTGTTGTTATGCCAGAGCTAAAGGGGTGTTCAGTCAGATTGTCATGGCCCACTTCAAACTGAAATTGAAGCTAATGGAAAAGGGACTGGTACCAAAACAAATAGATCTGTTCCAAGTCCAGCCTGAGACAGAGTGTGTACAGCCCTCAGCTCTCAGAGTGAATGTGCAGGGTGACCTGTCCAGTCTGGCAGTGGCACACACTGGTGGCACATCCTCAGCTTGGGGCAGTGTGGAGAGTGGAGCACTGGCCCCATGTGGATGTCTCACACAGACACCTGTAGAGGTAAATCTGGACTTACTGAAGCAGCATGTACACCCAACACCCAAGGGAAAATGAATGCTGAGCTGACGGGAGGTTGGTCCAGGCCTTCGGCTAGGGAAGGGGGTTACACATCATCGTGCAAGGAGATGAGGCTGTCCTTGGGTGCCTCTCACTCTTCAACAAGACCTCAGTGCTCCTGTTGCCTCTTCACAGCTCCATGTCTCGTGTGCACAGTGATCAGGGCAGTAAACCAGCTGAACAGTTTTGTTGTGCTGTGCTCCCTGGCCCTTCTCCAATGGCAGGTGCAGGACAAGTTATGTGGGGCAGATCAAGTGTGATTTCACTGCCAGTTCCCCTTCCTAGTCATACTTCTGCTGGCTTAGATGGAGCAGAAGTGGCTTTTCCTTAGTGTTCCAATGCAACCATTTTCCTTAAGGAGCCTTCAGTGCCAGACTGTGAGGATAGAGCCATATCTCCTCAGCTGCAGTCTGGTCTTCAGTTGCCTTTACATCTCCCTGCGTGCAGTGGTGCAGTCTGCACCAGGACCCGCACACGAGTCCTTTTCATGCTGTCTGAGCTGATGAGAGTTGGCTTTAGGACAGTTCTTCTGAGGTTTCTTAAAATACATTGCATGTAGCAGTGACTAATGTTTCTCCCCAGCCTTTCATACGCTGCAGCCTGCAGTGCAGAGACCTGGTGGACGAAGCCAAGAAATTCCACCTTCGGCCCGAGCTCCGGAGCCAGATGCAAGGACCCAGGACACGAGCACGTCTGGGTGAGCAGCAGGGGAAAGGACCCTGAGAGGGGCCAGGGCACTGCCAGACACCTTGTCTAGTGCCTTGTAATTGTGTTGATGATCTTCACAGCAGTAACTTGTCATCCCATGGTACGCAGTGGGACTGAGAGGGGACTGGAGCAAAGGACAGAGGTGCCTCTTTCACAGAGCACGATTGCTTAGTGCCAGTGTGGGGAGTAACTGATTGCCTTTAATCCCAGGGCCCTGCTGTGGCTTTAAAAGCAGTTTCCTGAGTTGCTGATACCTGCAGATACATTTGTCCCAGCATGCAGCTGTGCAAGAACTGTGGGAAGAGTTTCTTCCTGTCTGAAGAGGCAGTTATCAGAGTCCAAAATAGAGCTGTGAGGCGAGTGACAGCAAGTTTCCACAGCGAATTGAACAGGGGAAGGTCCAAGGAGGGAGATGGATTGTCCCTCTTCCCCTTCAGAGGTGCTTTTTCTTTTCTCCCTAGCCTTGTTAAAATAAATAAATGATGATATCTGCCTTTAGGCAAATAAATGATGATATCTTCCTTCATTTCAGTAACTTCTACCAAGCATGGTCACTGAATTGTTTGGAAAATGCTTGTCTTAGGGCTGTGAGCATTTGAGAGCAACATAAATGTAGGAATGACCTACAGAAGAAGGAAAAGTATTTTACTGGCTTCTTCTGTCAGACTCTGTGCTGTGTCTGTGTCCTGGTGCACTGCCAGGGCACTGCCATCAGTGCCAGCATGGACCACTCTTCCTGCAAGGAATCCTCCCTGTGTGTTCTCCAGTGCTGCTGCAGGTGTGGTGGAGAGAGACCCCAAAATCCCTTTGTGGCCTCTTCTAGGGGACAGAAAGCAGTTTAACCACAAAAGGAGGAGGGCAAATACAGTTTGTCAGAGACACACTAATCCAACTTTCTGGCTTGAAGGGAATGTTGTTATGCTGTTCCTGCATAGTCCAGGCCTCAGCACGTTTTGTGGGAATTCCTGTGCCAGTTTCAAAGACCTGCACTCAGCTCAGCCTGTCACTGGCATCAGCCTGCCAGTATCTGAAGGGACCTACAAGGAAGCCAGAAAGGGACTCTTCATCAGAAACTGCAGCAATAGGACAGTGGGTAATGGTTTCACACTGAAAGAGAGAAAATGTAGGGAAGAAATTCTCCTCTCAGAGGTGCTGAGGCCCTGGCACAGGTTGCCCAGAGCAGCCGTGGCTGCCCCATCCCTGGAGGTGTCCAAGGCCAGGCTGGATGGGGCTTGGAGCAACCTGGGCTAGTGCAAACTGTCCCTGAACATGGCAGGGGGTGGAATGACATGAGCATTGAAGTCCTTTCCAACACAAACCATTTTGTGATTCTGTGATTTTAGAAAAATGCATTTCATTTTATTCTTAGTTGAAATACTTCACCTGATAAAAAAAGATATTAAAAAACTCGTTTATTGTCTAATTGTACAGTTTAAAACTGCACATTATTGCTGAGGTTCATCCTTTGGATTCAGCCCTAGCTGTTTGAATTGATTCCATACCATCTGATATCAGCAATGTGTCACTTATAAAGTGTGATCAAGGCATGTATTAACTTTGCATGGGAGGAACTGAAGTGATTGCACTTTTAGCTGCCTTACTGGAAAGGAGGTTTTCCAAGATGTTGGAGCTCTTGTGAATCCTTCCCAGTTATTTTTATATTATTCTTCCTTTGAGGTAGCAGCTTTTCTGCTTTGTGACAGACAAAGTCTTGATAAATGTTTGTTGCTTGGTGTTCAGTCCTTGTGCAATGAAAGGCTGGACAGTCCTAAATTCTAGTGATAAACTCCCTGTTCCAGAAAGGGCCCAGGGAGTCAAGGGGATGCTGAGTTGTTCTAAACCTGAGACAGAATCCTGCTTCCAGGAAATGGTTAGAGGAGAACTTACAACTCTCCAAGTCACAGCTGTTATTAACAGTCATGGAGGAAATAAGAAAAAATCAGAGAAAAAGAGGGAAGGCAATTTTGCAATAAAATACACAAGATTTAAGAGAAAATTCCTGGAAAAATATTTCATTAGTTTTCCAAGCTTCAGGCAGCCTGACTTGTTTCTCAGTTACATGGTGAACAAAGTCCCCTAAATCAGGTCTGGATGTCACTTGCAACCAAGAGATGTTGGATTGTGAGGAGCCTGCAAGGAAGTAACCATTCTCCTGCAGATTCTGTGGGGTGGTGAGAGGTTTGGGAAAAACAGTGGAAAGGATACAAAAGGAGATAGAAAGGAATGAACTTCAGCACCTGTCTGAGGTAGCTTGTGTTCTCAAAGTGCCTCCGATGTTTGATGTTAGGAGAAACAGCCCTCCAGCAGCCAGCTCCTAACACCTCAGTCAGACATCTGCCACATGCTCTGAAGAGTTTCTCCTTTTTCTTCCTTTGCTGAGCACAAAGAGAGTGTGAGTGCCTGAGCCAGGTTAGGTCCCTTCTCCAGAGCAGAGACAAAAACAGGGATTTAGAGGCAGCTTTGTGCCAGGGAAAACTCAGAGTTTCTTCAGGTTGTTCCCCTGAGGTGACCCTGTGGTTGTAAAGGGATTGACTTGGCTTTGCTGTCTCTCTGTGCCTCAGGAGCCAACGAAGTGCTGCTGGTGATCGGCGGCTTCGGCAGCCAGCAGTCCCCCATCGATGTGGTGGAGAAATACGACCCCAAGACCCAGGAGTGGAGTTTCCTGCCGGTAAGGGAGTGGTTCTGACCACCACAGGGCTGGCCAGGCTGTGAGCAAACATTGATCCTGCAGCACCAGCTGGATAACTGTCTCCTTGGGCTGTCCTGTGCAATCTACTGAGGATTTTTGACAGAAATTCTTTAGAGATTTACATGGTGAATGCTGAAACCACTTTAGCTTGCAGAGTGACTGAGGGAGAGGGGGTTGTTGTCACAGACCTGATCAGCTGAGCCTGCAGAGACCCACATCTTGGTTGTGGGAGTGAGAACTATCATGTTTCTTAGTGAAGGGGTGTTAAGCTTTAAGGTTAGTGATGATAATTGGAATGTCAATAGGAACAGTGTAATCAGTGCAGTCTTCAGGCTGCTGCATGATCCCACTGCTTGCACTGTTTTGGAGCATAATGGGAAGAGAGAATTCCTGCACTGAGGAGTATTCCTACCCAGTATTTCTTTATCTGTGTGAAATGGTAGAGAACTGCCTCTTCTTTAATATCACCAGTCAGGGCAGACTCAGTATCACCTGGTGTTCCAAAATTCTGATCTTTTTTTGGAGGCTAAAAGCTTCATCGAATCAGAGTCCCCACTTTTTCCCATTACCAGTGTCTGCAGGAGCCAGTGGGAGGCTAAAAAAATGTCCCAAACGCATCAAAGATTATGCAGCAGCACAGGATAAATGACATACAGTGCAAAATATTTGAGTGCAGAGAGACATGGGCCTAAGACGAGAGCATGGTGGGGAGGCAGATACAGTCACTCAGGCCGTGTCCTTTAATTCCATGGTGCTGCTTGCTCTGAGGCAGTGGGCCATTTCCCCAGTTTTTCCCATTACCAGTGTCTGCAGGAGTCAGTGGGAGGCTAAAAGAATGTCCCAAATGCATCAAAGATGATGCAGCAGCACAGGATAAATGACATACACTGCGAAATATTTGAGTGCAGAGAGACATGGGCCTAAGACGAGAGCATGGTGGGGAGGCAGGCACAGTCACTCAGGCCGTGTCCTTTAATTCCATAGTGCTCTGGGGCAGTGGGCCATTTCCTAGAGCAGCAGAAGAGGGTGGAAGGGCAGTGGTGAGTCTCCATGCCCAGTCCTGTTCCTGTCTCTCACCCTGGTGTTGCTTTGCTGTCCCAGAGCATCACCCGCAAGCGGCGCTACGTGGCCACCGTGTCGCTCCACGACCGCATCTACGTCATCGGCGGCTACGACGGGCGCTCCCGCCTCAGCTCCGTGGAGTGCCTGGATTACACCTCAGATGAGGATGGCATCTGGTACTCCGTGGCTCCCATGAACGTGCGCCGAGGGCTGGCAGGAGCCACAACCCTTGGAGGTACGTCCTGGTCGCTGCCAGGGCCAAACAACCTGTTCAGCTCTGGCCTGAGATGCCCTGAGCTGGTATGTGAAGAGTGGGCTGGCTCTGGGGGAGGAGGGGAGCCTGAGATTCTGCCTTCTCGTCACCGGGATGCAGAAATGGAAAACTTGCCCACATATCCTGAGAGGAGCTCTGCCTCCGCTGCATTCCTGCAGCACAAATCCATGAACGGGGGGAAAGGGGCTGTGTGAGAGATTGTGGAGTGGGAAGCTCTGAGGGTGGTGACGGTGTTGGGCAACACTGAGCACAGGACACCGAATACAGCTGTGACATCCAGCACTGCAGTGACTGGAACATCTGCAGGGAAGGAGTGAGGGCTTTGGGGGGGTACTGACATGAGGCTTGCCATGGACAGGTTGTGGCTTTGGGCATGGCAGCGTTTCAGTGGTTCTGCAGCATGGAAAAAAGCAGCTGGATTCTGTGTGTTCTCTTTCATCCATCAGCAAGAAGCAGATTTAAAGGCCAGATGGGACTTGTGTTTGTTTGTTGGGCCTGTGAGCCAGGCTGAGCAGCCTGGGCTCATCTTGGCTCCCAGTGTGCCACAGTCTGTTATCTGTCTGTGGTTTGCAGTCCATGTTGTAGCTTTTCCCTGTGTGTGAGGGCCCTGGTGCCCCATGTGCATGGCTGACTGGCTGGGTTCCCCCTCTGTCACTGCAGACATGATCTACGTGTCGGGCGGCTTCGACGGGAGCCGCCGTCACACCAGCATGGAGCGCTACGACCCCAACATCGACCAGTGGAGCATGCTGGGGGACATGCAGACTGCCCGTGAGGGAGCGGGGCTGGTGGTGGCCAATGGAGTCATCTACTGCCTGGGTAGGTACCCTCAGCACCTCTGGGAGCTGTGCAAAGCCTGCCTTTTTACCCATGTGACCATTCAAGTGCTGCCTGAGCAGCACCAGCCTGCCACGTCCGTGTTAGAAGAGGTTTAACCTCACTGGGCACTCACAGCTGTGTCAGTAAATGCTTCCTGACCTCACTGTTCCCATCACAGTGGCTTGGACTGCAGCTGCCACATGCTGCAGAGAATGCTGCACGCTGCAAATGACACTGGATTTGAGGGATGGAAGAAGTGTGGAGGATCAGCAGTACCAGCTGAGGCTTGGTGTGACTTGGGCAGTGTCTAAATGCCCAGAGATTAAGCAGGTAGCCATGGGACAAGGGGTGCACCTGCACCACACAAAGTAATGGTGGCTGTAGTGCTCCAGAAATGTATCCTGAGCTGTCTGTCTCCAGCTTCTTCCTGTAGCACTCATTTCAGTTTCAGAGCACCACACCAGCTGTGAATACAGTGAGATTGCCAGAGGACAAAGCACTCTGAAGCTTGTTCTGTGGGTCACCTTCTAGGCCCCAGAAAAGGCAGGCCCAGTGTTGGACCCACATCTGTTGCAGTCCTGTTCCTGGGGAGTCATGGATCTTAGGCCCTGGTTTCATAGAACCACTGAATGGTTGGGGTTGGAAGGGATTTAGTCTCATTCAGTGACACCTTTCACTAGACCAGGCTGCTCCAAGCCCTGCCCAACCTGGCCTTGAATCTGGCCATAAACCAGCCACGTTTATTCCTCTTCCTCATGCTGTTCCCCAGGGTGGATGGCAGCACACTGCTCCTTTGCTGGGGCTGCACTGAGATTTTAGTATTGGCTTGTGAAACAGCTCTTGAGAGATCCCAGCCTGCACCTTTCAGCCTCATGCAGCTGCAGCACAGACCTGGGAGCTGCACGTCTGCAATCTGCAGGGCTGCACCAGCAGTGGCCTCAGTGTGCTCAGAGGCAGCTCCACGGGGCTGGCCTGGTTTGCTGGTTTGGGGAGGTGATGCTCTCCCACATGGCCCAGTGCAGCGTGGGGCAGAGCTAGCTCTGGGCTGGCTGCAGGATCCTCTGCCCCACCAGGGTGGGCTGTGCTGATGGCAGTGCCACGCTGTGCTCAGGGCCCACCAGGCAGGGTACTGCTCTCTGCACAGAAAGCATTCTCCCAGGTCAGCCCCATGGTTTGCTCCTGTGTTTTGTTTCAGGAGGCTACGATGGGCTGAACATCCTGAATTCTGTGGAGAGGTATGACCCCCACACTGGACACTGGACAAATGTCACTCCAATGGCCACCAAGCGCTCAGGTAAGAGCCCACAGGGCCTTGGGGTCAGTGTTTCTCCTGCTGCACTGAGGGAGCAGCCACTGCTGGTGTGTTCTGCTGCCCTGGAGCATGTGCTGGCCTCAGTGGGTGGGTTGGCTTTGAGAAAGGATAATTTTATTTGCTTGAATTCCCAAGAGAAATACTAATTTTCACATGCCTCCATTCCATTCCATACAGAGGTGTGTATAGAGGAATGTAGTGGCAGGGTTATGGGTTACAGGGAGGGAGATGAGATGCTGTGTGACTTCCCCAACCAGGAACGATGCCTGGCATGGAGAAGAGCTCACAAACTGACCACTGGGTCAGTGCTTGGCAGCTGCACAGGACATGGTGAAGGCAGGTGTGCCCTGCCAGGCTGCTCCTTCACCTGAGCCCTGCTCTGGGGCACCACTGCCAGAGCAGTGTCACCCAGCAGTGGGGTCACACAAATGGTGCAGTCACACAATAATTATCCCCCACCAGCTTGTCTCTCTGCCTGGTGTTCTCTCCAAACCTTAGGTTGGCAGTTGTATTCAGGACAAAAATACAGTTTAAATCCTGCTTTTGGAATATTTTTCTGTTTAAGCTCTCCTTCATTTCTCAGAGCAGTTGTTGTGGGGCTCCTGTAGCTCCTGTGTGCCCAGGTGTGCTGACCTGCTCTGGCTGTGTGCCTCAGGCCTCCTGCCCTCCAGGTCGTGCTGATGGGCTGCCCTGGCCCTGCCCCTGTGTGCACATGGAGGTTGCTGTGTGCCTCCACACCTGTGTGGCTCCTGGTGCTTACAGTTTCGTGCTTAGACCCTCCTCCAAATCCCTTTTGAAGCTGCTTTTTCTCTGCTTCTTTCAATAACTGACCCTCACACCAGACTGGGCAGCACTGCTCCATGGGATCCCTGTGCAGTGTTCCTGCTTAGGGACAAGCTCTGGGTACTCAATAAAACTGGGCTCTGTTCCAAAAACATTTCAGCTTTTTTGTGCCTGCAGTGGCATTCACCAAAACCCCAATCTTTAAATATATATTCTTGTGACAGGGATATTCCTGTTAAATGTTGGTTTATCTGCCAAGAATGGATTTGATTTAGGAGTTGGGCCCTTTCCACATCCAGGAAAGCCATACAAATAAAACACAGGATAAAATCTGTACGTTTTTCTAGGTCAGAGGCACTGTGTGAGACCAATCCATGAATCCCTGGGAAGCCTGAGGATCAGGTGGCTTTCTGGTGGGTCTGCTTTGGGCACCAGAGAAGGCTGACTTTGGACAAGACCAAAAGCAGAGTTCAAGGGAAAGCCTTTTATAACAGACATTTGCCAGGTCTGCGCTCCCCACAGGAGCTGGAGGCTTTAGCAGCTGTGCCTTGGCTGCAGCATGAGCTCCTTGGTGCCACAAGCCAGCAGGAACCTGGTGAGGCTCTTGCCCCCAGCACTGCCTCACCTGGTTCATTCCTTGGCACTGACCTGGAGCACCAAGATCTGAAACATGGGTGTGCCCAAGGGCCTTTTTTTGCCCAAGTTTTTGTGCTGCCACTCTGGTAGTAACACCCCTAAATACTCACACCTTGGGTACTTGCAGCCTTCATCCTGGTGTCAGTTAATTCTGTTCTGGTGACCTTGGACCCTGTAGGACTTCTTGTGCCCCCAAAAAACCCTCAAAGAATTATCCACGTGCAGACCTTTGAATTCCAAGACCAGGACTAAGAGTAATCTTTGTTTTATTCCCAGAGATAATTTCCTCTTTCTTTTCACCTCTTAGGACAGATTCAGGAGGAAGGCTGCCTCTCAGGGACTTTGGCCTATTGCATTGCTGATTAGGCCTTGCTTTGGTCCTTCAGCCAAAGCTCACTGGGCCAGCCTGGCCATTCCCAGCTGTTCTGGTGCTCTCAGCAAGGACAGACAGGGAAAGCCAGGATGTGTTTAGTGGAACAGAAAGTCTCTAATACCCTGTTTGTAAAGAAACAGATCCATGCCCTAGAGCTGCAGGGTAGCTGGCTCATTTCCTTCAGGATATTCATTAGTGCAAGAGTTCCATGTTGGTGGTGACAGCCTGACAGGGCTGACTGTGTTCCCAGCTGCAGGAGCCCCTGAGGCCACAGAGTGCATGGTAATGTCACAGTGTCCTCCAGTGCTGTACCTGAGGGGGCTGCCAAGGAGGAACCAAGGCTGGTGGGGGTTATTTGCTGCTGATTTCATAAATTCCCAGTTGGAGCAGCATATTATTGTCTGCATTCAGTGTGAGAACACCTGTTCAGGCAGCTGCTCCAGCTCCAGCCACCTCTGCCTCTGCAACAGTGTAGAAACCAGTTTTCATTTTGTCTTCCAGAGGAGTAATGTCAGGGAAATCCCTCCTCCAGCTTTGCATGGAGCAGTGTGCAGCTACTCTCCAGGCCACAGCCAGGAGCTGAGTGACACCAGGGGGTCAGAAACACCAGAGGAACCTGTCTGTGTGCTGACAGTCCCAGCCAGCTGCCTGCCAGCAGAGTGGGCCTGGTGCTGCTCTGCTCACACACCTGTGCTCAGGTGTCAGCCCAGGTAAACTGCTGTGCTGCCTGGGCCCCCCATGCCACAGAGTCAGCAGTGTTTAGTGGAGTGAGATGTTCTCATGTATCATATAGGACACAACAACAACAGAAGACACAGTTATTGTGGCAATTTCAGGCACATGAAGGACAAGGCAGACACAGAAGGTCAAGCAGGAAAAAACTTTATTCTAATTTCTGACTCCATCTTTTATACATTTTGGCCAGAAGGCAAAAAGATTGGCTAAACAAGTCACCACCTTCTTGAGCTGGTTGGTGAACATCCCCATCAATCTCATTCCTCCTCTGCGAGGAGAAATATGTAAACAAAATAGATAAGTTCTAAATATCTACATAGTTTACATGAAGCTGCGTGAGAACCTCCACTACAAACTGCAAACACTGGAAAGCAGGAAAATTCAGGGCAACAGGTTATCTATCAGCTCTTTTGGGGGAGCAAAAAAAAAACATCCTGTGAAGAGGGAGGAACTGCCCTGCTCAGCCTTGTGACAGCGAGCCCGGCGCTGCTGGGGTCAAACGTGGGTGTGACTGTGCCCCTTCTCTCCGCAGGGGCCGGCGTGGCTCTGCTCAACGACCACATTTACGTGGTGGGCGGGTTCGATGGCACGGCACACCTCTCCTCGGTGGAGGCCTACAACATCCGCACCGACTCGTGGACCACGGTGACCAGCATGACCACGCCCCGCTGCTACGTGGGCGCCACGGTGCTGCGGGGACGGCTCTACGCCATCGCCGGGTAAGCCCCGGGGCTGTGCGGCCTGAGGGGACAGGGGACACAGCTGCCCCTTGCACGGGCTGCTGCAGCTCCGGGTGAGTGACCTGAGGGGACACAGCTGCCCCATCTTCCACGGGTCCTCTCCTGCAGCTCTGGGTGCTCAGCGAGTGACCTGGGGGAACACAACTGCCCCCCTTCCACGGGCTGCTGGAGCTCTGGGTGCTCAGCGACCTGGGGGGACACAGCTGCCCCTGCAGCTCCGGGTGCTCAGCAGGTAGCCTCAGGGGACACAGCTGCCACGGGGCTGCTGCAGCTCTGGGTGAGCGCCCTGAGGGGACACAGCTGCCTCTGCAGCTCCGGGTGCTCAGCAAGTGACCTCAGGGGACACAGCTGCCCCTTCCATGGGGCCTCTCCTCTATGAGAGGACACACCCACGGGGTCACCACACCCAACCAAAACAGGCAACACAAAGGTCCAGGGCCCAGGCAGGGGGGACAGTGGCAGCAAACAGCCATGTCAGCCTGGTGTAGCAGTTATATATATATATAATATTTTTTATATATATAATATATTATATATATGTATATTATATATTCTATATTTTATATTATATTTTTATATATATATATATATGTATGTATATTTTATATATATAATTTGGGCTATTCCTCCTGTATGCAGCTGCCCAGCCTCCCAGGAAGGGCTCTGAATGCCTCAGCCTCTTCCTTCAGCACACTCCTTCATTTGTAACTTTGTGTCCTGGCAGATACGATGGAAACTCCCTGCTGAGCAGCATCGAGTGCTACGATCCCATCATTGACAGCTGGGAGGTGGTCACCTCCCTGGGGATGCAGCGCTGCGACGCCGGGGTCTGCGTCCTTCGGGAGAAGTGAGCAGCAGGGAACTCACAAAGAAAAACATTCGAAAAAGTCTCGGCTGGAGGAAGAGTCCCAAATGATTTGCAGTGACTGTTCTTGAGAGTTGTGGATGCTGTGGGAATAGGCACCAGAACAGCAGCTTTCTGTGCTGCTTGTGACTAGAGCATGTGCATAACTGTGTGATCTCAGCAGTCATTTGGAATCAGGGGCTCTGTGGGAAGCTGGAGGAAGGGGATGAATGGGTCAGGAGAAGCTGCACTCTCTGCTGTTCCTGTGGCTCAGTCTGTGGGCAGAGCAGGGTTGCCCCAGCCTGGTCTCAGGCAGCCTGGTGACCCCTCCCAAGGACATGTACATAGCCCTGGGTCACCTCTTCAGCCACCACAGGGCCCTGCGGCTCCTCGGGCCGCTCTCAGCCGTGTGGATGTGTGAGGGTGAGTCCAGCTGCTCTTATGTTCCAGCTTCAATCATCGTGTACGTCCTGAATGTTCCAACGTGCTCCCTGAGCGGGTGCAGAGCCAGGCTGGGTGGTGTGTGTGAGGGGCCTGCACTGTCACTGTGTCTGCAGGGTCCTGCACACAAAGGAGTCGCAGGTTAAAGCTGTCAACTACTGTGACACAGAGCCCGAGGCCACGGGGGCAGAGGGCAGGGGAGGAGCTCGTTGCCTGCCACAGAAGCATCTGCAGTGTTTGTGCTCTTGATCAAGTGCTCAGCAAGGTTCATCACATCTGTTTCCTCAGAGAGCTTGACAGCTCCAGCTGCAAACGACGTGTGGCCCTGGGAGCTTGGCCGTGCCTGTGCCCCGCCCTGGGAGGAGGCCAGGAGAGTAGGGACACAGTGGCTGCTGCCCACCGAGGTCCTGCTGAGTGAGTCCCTGGGGTTTGTCCCCACACAGACCTGAGCCCAGCATACCCCAGGCAGCCTTTCACCCCAGTTCATTGTGTTGGTTTTCCTTTTATCAAGGATTTTTCTGCTTCCAGGGCTGTTCTGGAGTGACACCCAGGATTCTGTTCCACCCTTTGTTCTCAGCTGTTTATTCCCCTGTCTCATAACTCCCCATCCCGTGCCACTTGCTATCCCTGGCCTGCCCCACGAGCCCAGGTGAGGCTCCATGAGTGGCTCACAGCAGCTCGTGGGGCACTCCCTGCTCAGCATGTCCTGCCTCACTGCGTTCCTGGGAGCACGGGCTCCCCTCTGCCATCAGCTTGGCCCCACAGTGCCTGGGCTCCATGTAGTGCTGCTCGTTGAGCTTCCTGCTGACTCCTTGCTTGGGGACAGGGTGGGATCAGGGACATGGTAGCATGACCTAATTATGCACTTTCAGCCAATGCTCTGACCTTCTGCATTTGTTTCTATCACACAAGTGTTCTGTGGTTTTGTTTCCTATGTTTATTTTTTAATGAAAGTATAAAGAATAAAATATTTCCTGAGCCAGTACGAGTTCAGCTTCTGTTCTCTACCTTCCAGACATATGTCTGACTACAAGGTGAAGGGTTTGTGCAAACCCTGTGTTAGACAGGCAGCTACCCTCAGGTCTGTCTCTGCCCTGCAGCTTCAGCCCAGTGGTGAAAAACAGCTGCTCCAACTGTGAGATCTGTGGCACAGAGACCAGCCAGGCCTGGAGGACTCCCTAATGAGGGAATTTTTTGCAAGGTCTGTAGGAGAAGAGCGTGGCAGCAGAGAGGAGGAAAAGACTCTGATTACTGTTGACAGCCATAATAAACCATCAGGGGCTGAACATGAGCCCAGGTGGCCAAGAAGGCAAATGACACCTGGCTTGTAGCAGCCATGGTGTGACCAGCAGGACTGGTGACAATCCCTCTGTGCTGGGCACTGCTCAGGTCACACCTCCAATCCTGGGGACAGTCTTGGGACCCTCACAAGAAGAAAGACACTGAGGGGCTGGAGCATGTCCAGGGAAGGGAATGGAGCTGGGGAAGGGGCTGGAGCATCAGGAGGGGCTGAGGGAGCTGGGAAAGGGGCTGAGACTGGAGAAAAGGAGGCTCAGGGGGGACCTTGTGGCTCTGCACAACTCCCTGACAGGAGGGGGCAGCCAGGGGAGGTCGGAATGTGCTCCCAGGGAACAGGGATAGGAGGAGAGGGAACAGCCTCAAGTTGTGCCAGGGGAGGTTCAGGTTGGAGATTGGGGAAAAATTTCTTCCCTGAAGGGGTGGTCAGGCCCTGGCACAGACTGCCCAGGGCAGTGGTGGAATCAGCATTCCTGGAAATGTTCAAAAGCTGTGTGGATGTGGCCCCTGGGGCCATGGTTTAGGGGTGAACATGGCAGTGCTGGGGGAGTGGTTGGACTTAATGATCTTAGAGGCCTTTTCCAAATTAAACAATTCCATAATTCTAATACTGTTACAGTAAAGCTGCAGTTGCAAAAAATTGCAGCTCCTTTATCCACCATGGGCATGTGGGATGAATGGAGCCCAGCATTAATTCATCTGTCCATGTGCAAAACACAGATTCTGTTGATTTCAGGGCAAACTGCAGCATTCTGCCCCAGGAGCCTTTGATGCTCCAAACCCTCCTTCTACTACCTGCTCCCCCCATAAACAGCTCACCACTCCAGATGTTCAGGAGCCTCTCCTGACCCCTGCCCCCCAAAGTGCTCCATCATCCTTTAGGCAGTGAGAAGTGGGGAAGCAAAGGAGGAACATGCCCTGTTCAGGGAGTGCAGCACTCACTGGTTTCATACATGGGTCTGTCCTACTTGTGCCCCTCTGACACCTGCAGGGAGACAGGCAGTGCAGGGAGAGTTTCTGGGCTCTGATACTGACCCTGGAGCTGTCAGCAGCTCCTCTCCCTTCCCTGACAAGCCCTGCTCTCCTGCAAAGGGCTCAGGGGGATTCAGCTCCAAAAGTGACATGTCCAGTGTGTGGTTGGGCAGAAACTCAGCAGTTGGGCAGATTGAAGCAGCAGCATCAGAACTGGGTCACAGCAGGATGTGACCCCATGAGAGTGGCCAGCAGATCCATCTCTGCCTTTCCAGGGCAGGATGTACTAAAGGGATTGAAGAGGAGCTGGTGTTTCCAGGGAGGTAATGCAACATATAAATCTTCAAAATGCTCCGTGTTGGTGCTGGAGATGAGAAAATGTACAGGCTCCTGCTGAAAGCAAAACAAAGGGACAATATGTTCTGTTTGGGAGGAAGCTGGTATCAATTCTCCCTGGCCAGCAAGAGTGAAGCTTTTCTTCATGAATAATCCAGCAGAAAATGCTAAAAGGCAGAATTAAGGGTGAGTTTTCAACAGAGAAAGCTCCCACCCAAGATTTAAGAATTAGCCAAAGATCCTATTAGTGGGTTTGTTTACCTCTTGAATTGTTCACAAGGAATGGGACAAGGAGAGACACCACTCCAGCCACCAGCCCTGACCAACCAGCCCAGCCCAGCAGCAGCCCTGGGCCACAAGCTGGAGATGTCAGTGTGGTGTTTGTGCCACTCAGGGTTTATGGGCTGGGGACCCAGAGGTGCCCCATTCTCCTGTTAATGTGATGAGGTGAGAGCAGTGCCAGCATTGACAGCTCTGCATTTGCAGCCTGCACCAGCCTACCCAGGGCAGGCAGAGGGCTCCCCTTCCTCCCCCCATCTGGTTGGGATCTCATCCCTCACAGGCTGGGTTACCCCAAAATGAGGATGTGCACACATGGTACAACCAGGCAGACAGAGCCTTACAAGTGGGTCACTTCATGTCACACTGGGGACATGCAGATTGGGAGGGAAAGGCCTCCCCCACTGACCCTCCTGCAAAGCAGATTCGTGGGCAGGAGAAGAACTTTCCTGGCTGCTCTGGGGGTAGGAGTGACCCATGGGGAGGCTCTGAAGCTTCTCTCTAGAAGTGACACTGAAGTGGACTGTCCCTGCTCAGGTGCCTCTGGGGCAGCAGGAGTCAGCTCCCAGGGCAGAGATGGATTTGATCTCCCAGGAGTGTTCTGGGGTGTTTTTCTCAAAGTGGTGTTGACACCTACATGAGCAGGAAAGATCTCACAGAATCCAAGGATAATTGCACTTGGGAAGGGCAATCTGGTGGTCTGTAACCCTGCCTGAAGGAGACCCAGTTTGGATCAGGTTCTGTTGAGTCCAGAGTATCTCCAGGCATGGGAGTTCTGTGACTTCCCTGAGCCTGTGGACAGGTGGCTCTGGCTGTGGGACAGGACTGAACCCTGTCACCTTCCCGTGGCTGGTTTGTGCCTGGCTCAGGGCCGTGGGTGTCCCAGGGCTGCTCAGGGGGCACAGCTGAGCTCCACATCTCCTCACACCCTGCTCCCCTCTGGAGCCCTGCTCTGGCTCCCCACACACCCAGACAGGGCCCAGGAGCTCAAATGCCTCAAACACTGTCCCTGCCTTAGAAACACCTGCACAGGTCACAGGAGAGTGGGGTGATGTCTCCCAGCTACACTCACACCCCAGCTCGTGTCAGCACTGCCCAGGGCTGGAGCCTGAGGTGAGCAGCTGGACTGCTGCTGAAATCCTATACCTTTATTTAGTACCTCGAATTTATTTAGTACCTCAGTTCCCTTTTCTGGCTTCTCCTGAGGGTTCTTGGCAGCAGACAGTTAGGAGTGAGGCAGCAGGAGGATGAGGCATATTTACACCAAACCAGGACTCTTCTGGGATCTGGCCTACCCTCTAAAGAAACAGTGGCTCAATCAAAGGCCTCTTTCCATCTTTTCAACACTAACAGAGGGGTGTTAGCAGCAGCCCAGACCAGCACACAGCCAGAGTAGCTCAAAGGTGCTCAGTGAGGAGCAGCAGAGTCACCTTGGCCCCAGGTCCTTATCCCCAGCACTGCTGCCTGTGAGCCCTGGCACTGCCTCCTGCTTTGCCCAGGCTCTGTGGGCAGGGATCAGGCTGATCTCTGCTTTCCTCTCCAGGAAAACACTTTGCTGCCAGTGTCAGCCGCTTTCAAGGCACTCCATCCTCCCCATCTGTACCAGGCAGCCAAGGGAGCTGCTGTGTTGGAGCAGCCCGGGCACTCCCAAATGCTGATGCAATCACCACATGCAAAGATGTGCTGCAGCTTCACAGAATCCCAGAATGGTCAGGGGGGAAGGGACCACAGTGGCTCATCTGGTCCCCACCTCCCTGCTCCTGAGGGAGCACACAGCACAAGATTGCATCCAGATGGTTCTGGAATATTTCCATTGATGGAGACTTTTAAGGGAGACAATTTCCCTCTGTCCAGTATCAATTGAGTTCCTTCTCCAACCATGAATTCAAGCATCTCCTGACTCCCATGCCTGGGAAGTGACTGTCCCTGATGGCCCCTGTGGGCAGGCCCACAACAGACAGACCTCACTGCCCACTGCTGCCAGTCCAGGATCACTGGGGGAACAGAAAATCCCAGACTGGTTTGGGTGGGAAGGACCTTAAAACTCATCTCATCCCCTGCCCTGGGCAGGGACACCTTCCACCATCCCAGGGTGCTCCAAGCCCCATCCAGCCTGGCCTTGGACTCCTCCAGGGATACAGGGGCAGCCTGTGCCAGGGCAGGATTCCCAGGGCAAGATCCTCAAGGCAGGATTCCCAGAGCTGGATTCCCAAGGCAGAATTCCCAGGGCTGGATTCCAGGGCAGAATTCCCAGCCCACGATTCCCAGGGCAGGATTCCCAGGGCTGGATTCCAGGACAGGATTCTCAGGGCAGAATTCCCAAGGCAGGATTCCCAGCCCGGGATTCCCAGGACAGGATTCCCAGGGCAGAATTCCCAGGGCTGGATTCCCAGGGCAGAATTCCCAGGGCTGGATTCCCAGGGCTGGATTCCAGGGCAGGATTTTCGGGTAGAATTCCCAGCCCCGGATTCCCGGGACAGGATTCCCAGGGTAGAATTCCCAGGGCTGGATTCCCAGGGCAGGATTTTCAGGTAGAATTCCCAGCCCGGGATTCCCAGGACAGGATTCCCAGGGCAGGATTCCCAGGGCTGGATTCCAGGACAGGATTCCCAGGGCAGAATTCCCAAGGCAGAATTCCCAAGGCAGGATTCCCAGGGCAGGATTCCCAGGGCAGGATTCCCAGCCCGGGATTCCCAGGACAGGATTCCCAGGGTAGAATTCCCAGGGCTGGATTCCCAGGGCAGGATTCCCAGGGCTGGATTCCCAGGGCTGGATTCCCAGGACAGGATTCCCAGGGTAGAATTCCCAGCCCAGGATTCCCAGGGCAGGATTCCCAGGGCAGAATTCCCATCCCCAGGATTCCCAGGATAGGATTCCCAGGGTAGAATTCCCAAGGCTGGATTCCCAGGGCAAGATTCCCAGGGCTGAATTCCAGGGCAGAATTCCCAGCCCAGGATTCCCAGGGCAGGATTCCCAGCCCAGGATTCCCAGGATAGGATTCCCAGGGCAGAATTCCCAGCCCGCAATTCCCAGCCCAGGATTCCCAGGGCAGAATTCCCAGCTCAGGATTCCCAGGATAGGATTCCCAGCCCAGGATTCCCATCCCGGCATTCCCGGCCCGGATCTCCCGGACCGTCCCGGGCAAAGGGAGGGGGCGGGGCCATCGCCGCGAGGGCGGGGTTATTCTGATGACGTCATCAATGCGCTCCGCCTGACGTCACGCCGCCGGCCCCGGCCCTGGCCATGGCGGCGCCGTGCGCGGAGATGGAGCCGGCGGCGCCTCCTCCGTCCCCGCCC